>BHDV01010478.1:389049-423842 GCA_005406045.1 Adoxophyes honmai
GTTCAAACAAACAAACAAACTCTTCAGCTTTATTATATTAGTATAGATTTGAAGTCGGTTTTTTTTTGTTTAAAATTATTTTCTACTGGTCTTCCATGTTTTATTTTGACAAAACAGGAGTATACAAGGATAACCCCTTTTCAGCATTTTTCGTGTGAGGAGCTGCATGTGGTATGAGGTGTGCTGAGCTAAGCATACTTACTTAAAAAAACGCAAATGATTTCACACGAATGATTGAGAAAAAATGTATCCCCCTTTCAAATTATCTTAAGAAATTGCTGCGTGAATTTCGATAAACCTACCGTATAGTTTTAGGAGAGAAAGACACAAGAACTGCATTTTTACTTAGTCGTTTAACTCGTTTATACCTAATTCAGTCGCCGCACCTGTTCCAAACTACGGTAGTCAACTATCGTCGTCTTTATACTCTAGACTCTAGACTGTCCACCGACTGTGACAGGTGTTGCTCGCCGATTACCACCGTGACACTTACGCAGTCACCGCATGCAGCATGCTACGATCAAATTAGTGTAATTGCTGCTTAAAAACAAAGGCCTCACATTTTGTATGTTTGGAGTCGGTCTGCTTCTTTTTGCAACTCCGCCATGCAAATATGTAAAGAACCCATTTCCTTTCATCGTTCTTTCGTTCAAATTAAAAAAAATCTGAACTCCTAATGGCTAGAGAGTGTTTATTTTCCCGTTGTATTAATGAGTCTATCGGACTAAGGAAATGGCTGTCGGCTCCCCTCGGGAACTCAATAAAAGCCTTTTTCAGCAAAAAATATGGAAAGGATGAAGACTTGATAAGGCCATCCTTGAATCGTAATGTTAATTCAAAATCAGTCTTTCTTAATAATGGACGAGAAAACCAATTAAATGGCTGAAATGAACACGAATTCGAGCTCAATTCTTCAATATTCAGATTCTAAGCGTCAACATTTTTTGAAGTGATTAGGGATACCTAGTTCCTCTAGAGTTGAGGTCACGCGCTCAAAGACATCCTTTAATGACAGTGGGATACAGTCACAGATTTATATCGAACTAGATGACTCAAGTGTATGTACTTTGCGTGCCAAAAGGAAGAGCAATGCTCCTCTTTTGACGCGATTTTATTTAGTTTTATAACGCTTAGATTAGGTTTAACTGCCTAGAGACAAGATAACTTGAATAAGGCGGCATCATCTTTGAATGGATTTCACTCGGACTGTCAATTCCTATCACTAAAGAGCTAACGTGACGATACCTAGTATACCTACCGTTGAGAAAAAGTGACACGCTTGGTTTTCATACAAATGCAGGAACTCGCGGTATCTAGTTCGATATAAGTCTGTGGATACAGTTCATTCATCCTCCTTTGATACAATCTGTTTTTTGTGCAAACATGTGTGTAATCATTCACTTTACCGCTCGTGAAACTACTACACAATACTAAATTCCGTTTAGATGGAATATAGAGCTCCATCAAATTAACTAAGTATTTGTGAATCAACATTTTACTGTATAGCTGCTTTTTAATTATTTTGATTTAATAATAGTTTATTTAATTTACAGTGTAGAGGTCTTGCGTATGTGGCTGCGAAGAAATAAATGAATTGTTTCAGCTTATAATTTATCTTGCTCAAGCAAGGGTCGTGTCCTGGGTTAAAGCATAAGGTCGTAGGTACTTCTGAGATTTCCATAATTACTGTTACGTATGTAGGTATTATCTTTCGTGCGTGTGCCTCTCACCGTATGATATCAGCATTGAGGATAGAACCTATAGAGTACTAAAATGTCATCTTGGTTGTTCGGAAATTATTCCGCAAAACAATTGAAGTGATCGCAGTGCTCTTATTGGCCGGTCCAAGATCGCGCGTAACGCTAGTGCCTTTTTCTCTACGGTTATTGGCTCTGTACAGTTTCTGTGACAGTGACGGTGACGTTTAGTATGTTGAAATCAACAAACTATTTGCGGACCGGGGTTGCGAATATTGTTACTCTATAGGTTCTATCCTCTATGGATATCAGATACACTTTCTTTTAACAATAGAAGCTGGCTTTCGACCGGAATCACGACTGATGTAAATCGAAGTTGTGGTCTAACGTGTGTGCTAGAGCTTCGTTATCGTAAGTAAATGGTTAAAATACACAATTGAATACAGAATACCGCCTACAGTAAGGTTGGCAAAATACCCATAGTCCTAATAATACTATCTAGGATTTCATTAATAGAAGACACTTGCTTGATCATCTGGTGACACGCCAGCTCGTTTGGCAGCTGTGTTCTGTTGATATAGAGTCCATGAACAAGCACGCAAGGAGAGAATTTAAACAACTTTATTTAAACAAGCAAATGTATGGTTTTAATTACCTTGACCACGAGGAGACTCCTTGTACTCCTCCGTGGTCATGAGTAGACTCCTTGTAGAACGCCGTGGTCATGAGTAGAATCGTCGTATTCGTCCGCGGTCGTGAGAAGTCCTTTCGTAGTCCTCCTTGGTCACGAGTAGACTCCTCGTATACCTTGGAGTCTTGCTGTGACAACTGTTGCTGTACGCGGTGGTTTTTAATAACGTGAGAATCACAAAATTTTAAATATTAATGAACGTTATGAAAAAAAGGTTATAAAGTCAGCGAATACTTGTGAGTAAATAAGTGGCTGGTTGGCTGTATGGAGTATACCCAAAGACCCTTACATGGTCATGTCGTTTTTTTTTAAAGCTTACCTCACAAATCTTAGTTACCAAGCAAATTACGTAGCACCCGGCTTATTAAAGGGACCGTTCGTTGTCAAAGCGGCGGCCTAAACCCTAATTCACTGTTTAGTAATTTAATTACCTTGACATAACTTTCTGTTGGTATGCCCGTTAATTACAATGCTTATGGACATTCCTTTTAGCTAATCAATTTAGAATAATCGACGAACAACAGTTGATGGTCGATTACTATACGAGAATAAAGTTGTTTTGGAAAAAAGCTTTCGTTGTATTCGTATCCGCTTTTTTAATACGAAAATTAATTTACTTGCGAGTAAAGAGAAAAATAAAGAAATAAATCTAAGACAAAACATTTTTTGATTTGACTGTCGACTGCACAATTTTGTTCGCAGAATTTTATTTCCCAGCCAGATTGATTCGCCAACTGTAATTTATTCGGAAACTAAGAACTTCGAAATTATTATAAAACTAATCCACCTAACCTCCAGGGTTCTATAAGATGGTCCTGAAACAAAATATCCCGACAAGTTAACAGTTTCAGAAAATAAATAATTGGGAATTCAAGTCGAGTCATTAAGTTCTGCGAAAAGGCAGTGTATACCAGTTTTTGAAATTTAATGAGAAATCACTATTTATGTTATTTGGAATCCTCAATGTTGCGAGACAAACTCTCTTGGCCGGTGTTGTTATTGTGAATCCTAAAATAAGCTCATAGAACTTCATTTCAGATTTTACATTTATTTCATCAAGCCCAAATGATTAGACACACATCAAGCCTCTTCTCAAATGAGATAGCCAGAGCACACGAAATTATACATAGACAAAACCATTATTCTGTATTACCTACCCACATTCTAAACCTATTTTTTCTTCGTCGCCTCTTCTCTCCATTTCTTCCGTGGCTGTCGATCTATGGGAGAAATGAAATGGTGTTATTCTAAACCCGACACGGCACGATCTTATAGGATGTTGATAAAATAACGTGAAATAGTTAAGACAATGCATAATTCCTGAGCTCTACCTATATGTATTAAGGTATATGATATGACGATACTCTGTCACGCCTTATGACACGTTCCGTGTAAATGCAATGCTCCCATGGGAAGAGGCGGAATTTTTACCCTCGCGGGCTGCGAATATAGCTTTTTTGTAGAGCGGTGTTCCGATTAAGGAGATGCAACCTCAGCTATAGTTGCTTTGAAATCTATCAAGGTGAAAAGGTTAAATCATGGAAAAGACAATATTATTAAAACCAACGAATCGAAGGAACGGAGGGAGATATCAAATTAACTTTTTCAAACTTTATTGACTTCCAAATTTAACTCGATATTGGCACAAGGAAGGTTCAACGCGTATTCAATTCTGCAAAATTTACACAATTTTAATGCTATCTTTAACTTTTGCCTTTTTCAAGTTAACTAAATACGACGACAATAGAAAGGTAGATTTATTTAGTTCGAGGCTTCACATACGAGTACATCTGTCAATCAATGGATTACGCTAGTGGTGACATTCCCTGAAGTGACATAACCCGTACAGCGTCAAACCCTGCGTCAAATTGTTAAAATAGTTTAACCCCTTCCCTCCTCACGGTACTTAGATGTACCTCTACATTTTTCGCCCAATATCTTAAGTACGAAATCACTTTTTGCACGCTACACCTGACGATCTTTTAGCGTAGTTTTGTTTGTTTGTTTGAACGCGTTAATCTCAGGAACTACTAGATCGAATCGAAAAAATTTTTTCGTGTTGGATAGACCATTTATCAAGGAAGGCTTTAGGCATCACGCTGCGACTAACAGGACCTAATAAACACCGGAAAATGTGGAAAAAACGGGGCAAATTGCCGAAAGTTTGTATTCCACGTCCACGCGAACGGAGTCGCGGGCACAGCTAGTTATGAAAATAAAGTTCAAAAGCGAAAATTCGTTAAAAATCACTACCCCGGCAGGAAAGGGTTACGAAGTCTTTCACAAACAGGAGCTAACCACCTAGTCGCTGATCTATCTAGTATTTAAAGTGTGGACCTATGCCGCTTTTTTACATGACTGCTTAAAAAGGGTGCTATTGATAATTAATTAGCTCATAACACAGCAACCAACAACCACCGGCTCCTAACGCGAAAACAAAAGCCTAACGCTATAAATCAATAAGACGTCGATGGTGAAAAATGCGAGTGTACAAATTCGGTAACAAAAGGTCGAGTATCGTGTTAGCACATCTCCGAGGCCGTAATATATCAATCAGATGGTAGCAAGACTACGTGGCTGGATCCTCTTTCGCCTTTGTCATTGATAACCTGTCAGATTGTGTTACTTGGAAGAATGTGACGCCTCGCACCTACGCTTATTGGAATTCCGCGCGAAAGAAAAACCCGCGTTCTTGTAGTGTAATTCAGTGAGCTGCAATATTAGATGCAGTCGAAAGGAAAATTGTGATTGATTTTTGTTCAGCTTTGAGTTTTTTAACGATAGCGGCGTAGGTCTATACCTGAAGGATACATTAGGTTTTTTGGTAGCACCTGTTTGCTGTATTAAATAAACACATGAATTGGCAACCGTGAAAACAAATTGCTCCGTGTTTACGAACAATTGAATCTGAGCATAAAATTTGGCCAGGGCCAACAAGTTGCGCCTGCGCTACTCGCGGTAGGATGAGTTATTGAAAAATCTGTTTAATTTTCCATTGTGACTCGAATATCAACCATATAAATGTAAGAAAAAAATTCACGTCACGGCGGAAATAGTTTAAAACAACTGCATCTTCGCGCAGGTGTTACTCTTTGGTCCAGACCGATAAAGTCATAAGTGAGAGCTTGCTTACCCATAAGTAAGTGCTGAGCCCAGCAAATTTCGCCAAATTTCTATAAAACCGTTTGTATCGATAATGGGCCGGATACAAAGGCCGGCTACTTCGATGACATGGCGTCAGGTGACGAGGGTGCTGCCATCTATACCGAGCACTGTTCACCAATCACGAGCTGACAACTGAAATATGAAAAACTTATTTTTTCCGTGAAATCGGCACCGTATCTAGTTTCAACGTCGATCTCGACATGGAATTTTGGGGGACACGGGTATTCTTTGTGGAATATATCTTGATAGCGTTTCTTAGAACGGCTTGACAGTATGAGTCGATAATAGGTATACATAGGTAGTTACGCGAAGTGCTCAAAAAGGTTTACACGCGATTTTGTTGTCAAGAGAATAAGAGCTTGCGTCCGATCGGTTTGAGTGCTCTTTGTCTGTGAAGATATGATGTTAAGAGAAAATATAGGAGTGAACTAAAATTTATCAAAAAGAATATGACATGAAAGTTATGTCGAACCATTTGTTAAGAAAGGGACACCATTTAATTTATACAGTTGTTGATAGGAAGACTAATAAAATATCATTAAAGTATAATATATCGTTATCGCTATCCCGCGAGATTTAAGCATTTTTTCCGGGATTTGTTAATCCAGTCATCTTCGTGCATACCTAATTTCATTCATTAATTAAAACACACATACACACATATCTTTTGTATTAATAATATAAGTGTGATAAGTAAATTACCAAATGAATAAAATGCTTATTAAACGAGGCTCATTTTATTGAGACGTTTCTCAAGAAAGCGTAGTGTCAAAAACAGGCATCGAGATACTGAAACGGTGATTTTTGAATTATATTTAATTCACACAATTACAAGTAGTTGCAAAAAAAAACAAATTATGAAAAAGAAAGTGCTTACCATGGGGAAACGATGTGCGCCTTTGTTTTCAGGGACTTGTCAAAGGTTCGAGTAGCCCTGTAGGATACTTGCCAGTCCAAAGATTATCGAAGCTTGCTATTCTGTGTTGTATTCTTTGCTATAATCTGTGGTGTTATTCAATTTATCACAAACTCATCACGAGTAGGTACAACGTGAAACTGTAAAAAATCCATATATTTTTTTCATTCATTCGTCATGCCTGTGTTCCCCAAATGAGGTAGGCAGACCATATGAAACGTTACATAGTCAAAACCATTAGGACTAGCGTAACTGTAGGTTGAAACATTGATGAAAGAGTTTATAATAGTGACAGGTTGCTAGCCTGTCACCAAAAACATACGTTAACCTGTTTCCTAAGTCACCTCTAACGACATCCATGGATGAAATGAATAGGTGTTATAATTCAAAGTCCGACACCACTCGGCCATAATATAATGGCGGCTAATTTTGACACCTCGTTGCGCTCGTCGACATGCTAAGTGTGTTACGTTAAAGATTAAGATTACTGCATCGGTTATCAAAGAGATAGTAGATGGATTAACTTGATACATTTTCGAGCCACAGAATAATTAGTATAGGCAGGATCATTTAAGTAAAAAAAAAAACAGCTAGCGCAAATGTACCCCCAAATGTAGGGACTATAGACTAGTAGTTTTTGTAAAATTTTACTGATTGGTGAGAGCCACTCTATGGCATTCGACAAATCGTAGCTTACAAACTAAATTATCCCGTCACAGTGGTATTCGAATCAATTCGAAATAGTCGTCAAAAGCAATACTATGTAGTGCTCGGCTAAAAGCGGATTACTTGGCTCGTTTTTTAGCCTCTACAAGTCTACAACAACGTACCTACTATATTCAGTTAGATAGTAAAGAAGTATTAAAAATCTGAAATGTCTTCTTTTGTTCAATAAATAAATATAATGGTAATAAATATATTACTCAAAAGAATACAATGCATATAAGTTTCGGGTGGCATCACAAAGTACCCTTCTCCGGAAGTTTGTTGATCAATTCCTGTGTAGATCTTTGATTATTTAAACTAAAAACATGCTAACTACAAATACATTGTTAACCCTGTCGTCTTATTTATTATCCATTTTTTCCGAAATCTGAACAACAGTTTTGAATATAGCTATTTAGGGTTAATTGTACAACAACAACGTAAAATGAAAAAAATCAAAAACCCAAGATGATTATCATATGAACTATTTTATATAAACTTTTGTGATTACTTAATAAAAAATAATACAAGAAATCCACCAGATCCCAGAAACTACAAAAGTGCCCCTGTTCTGTGAAACAAAACAACGCGCCATAACACTAAAATATCGAGTACAAAATAACCGTTTCCGAACACGTTGTCACCTGTTATATGGGAATATGAACTGAAAATCGGCGGACGGCGAAAAGCTCTCAAAATAGACGTAGTAACATCCGTAACGCATTGCTCGGCGAACAACTGTGACAACCGAAGAACACGACTGGTTTATTGAATTATATTCTAGCCTCTAGCTTTTTACGATGAAAAATAAAAATGTAGCGAACTTTTTTCGTGCCGTCGGTAAAAATGCACTCTATGAGATGCTTTTCATATTTCAGCTTCATTTGTGCATTCCTATTTTACCTCTCCTGTTTATTTCATAGATGTCGTTATAGGCGACTAAGGTAGTTGGTTGATTAAGGTGTGCTAAAAAAAGTGGTTAATAAACGTGAATTAGTTATGTTGCAACACTGTAATGTTTCCTATGCTTTGTAGCTTTGTGTCTAGTTCTATTTGGGAGCTCAGGCGAGATGTAAGTACTTTTAATTCCTATGACGAAAGAACCAATGTCTACATGTCTTTTTCTCTGTCTGTAGATTCATAGCTTCCGAAAGAATGGACCCATTTCCTGATGATCCTTTCCGGGGTCATTCACTTCTGACGTCAAATAAATCATGGCATAAGTTATAAACGACGACAACAATATTATTCGGTGGAAAAAAAACGAGGAAACCTGCACTTAGCGATGAATTAATCCAAAGCTATGCGTGAAGTTCCCTAGCTCCACTTAGCTCGCTTGGGAATTTCAGCCTAAACCCTCCCATACTAAGAGGAGACCTGTATCTAGCAGTGCGACGTATTCTGTAATGAAATTATACATAAAATTGTATTGTTGTCAGTTTATTTACTCTTATCCAAGTAGATACCTTAGCGGTATGAAAAATTCAATTTAGATACTAAAAGATGGAGTTTGCTCTTGTAATTGAATTTTTTAATGTGTTCCGTTCAAAATTTATGATGCTTTACAGGAACATTTTCAACTTTAGCAACATTATATAAAGAATTGTTTGTTTGTTCTGAAGTTATGCCTTTATCGGTAATGCAAAAGTTGCTGCCGAGGCAGTTTGTTTAAGTTGCGAACGCACTGAGAGCGAAGCGGGCAGTCGTACCTACTAATACTTAAGTGAATTGCGGTTTTTAAGCGCACTTCTAATTTTGAAATGAAATTGACATTGCCACAAGTTATCTTTTTTTAGGGTTCCGTACACAAAGGGTAAAAACGGGACCCTATTACTGAGACTTCGCTGTCTGTCTGTCCGTCTGTCTGTCTGTCCGTTTGTCACCAGGCTGTATCTCACGAACTGTAACAGCTAGAGAGTTGAAATTTTCACAGATGATTTCTGTTGCCGCTATAACAACAAATACTAAAATTAAAATAATAATAATAATTAAGGGGGGCTCCCATAGTAAAAACGTGTTTTTTTTGCTGTTTTGGGTCTATTTAAATAACTGTGACAGCTAAATACTTGAAATGCTCACAGAGTATTTCGGTCGCTCATAAACCGCTTTTCTTGACTGGTACCATCGAATCAATTGATTCCTGACCCACCATAGAACCTATTCACAGTGAAAGTCATAGTGAAATTGCCTTGTTTGATGAAAGAAATCTTTATTACGTTTATTGTGACAACGTTCTGCGGTGGGTCATCAGGAATCAGTTGGTTCGATTGTACACTGTATCCTAGTCTCTTTCAGGTTTGGTGTCTGATCGCTATCGCTATCTGTGTGTTTGCAGCATAACTTAATGGTATAACTTAAAACTTGGTGGTCTGCATTTTAGCATTGAAATTTATACATACATACATCACGCCTGTATTCCCACATGGGGTAGGCAGAGCCCACGAAAAGCTTCACAAACAGAACCATGACTATTTAACAATTACGTCTTGAATACATATTAAGGTTTTATCAAACCTTAACGAAACTATCGTTTGACCGTTTGTGCACTTGGATAATTAACTTATTTCATTACCATTGATCATTTGCCGTGTGGTGTCGGGATAGAATAACACCTCTCCATTTCTTCCGTGGATGTCGTAAGAGGCGACTAAGGAAATAGGTTTAGGTATGTTTTAGGTGACAGGCTAGCAATTTGTCACTATTGTACAGTCACCAGCACCAATAATATCTGATGAAATAAAGCTGCATAAATATCTGATACGACTCTATTACTGGGGACAGAAGGACGTATCAGATATCTCTCGCTCTCCGTGGCAGATATTAATGCTGATGAACAAAAAACATCTAAAACCTCCTTCTGTCCCCAGTAATAGAGTCGTATTTATGCAGCTTGATTTCATCAGATATTGGTGCTGGTGACTGTACCTCTTCCACGTTTGCAAACCTAAAACTATGCTAGAAGTGGCTGTGAAGCGTGATATAATCATAATCATGGTTTTGTCGGTCACGTTTTGTGTGCTCTGCCTACCCCATTTGGGAGCACAGGCGTGATTGTATCATCATCACCCAGCCTATATACGTCCCACTGTAGGGCACAGGCCTCCTCTCAGTATGAGAGGGCTTGGGCTATAGTTCCCACGCGGGCCCAGTGCTGATTGGGAACTTCACACCAGGGATGTTATGGATATTATAATTTCGGATCCGGATATGGATATGGATAATGGTAAAATATAATATCGGTTTCGGTTACGGTTATGGATATTAAAATAATTTCGGATATCCGATAGTTTCGGATAATTTCGGTTACGGATATAAGATTTTTAAGGAACTGTAAACTTGTCACGACGTGTCATAGTACGAATTAACTGTGCACCTCGCGCTGTGACGTCAGTAGGGACCGGGAGTGGTGTCGCATTCTAGCGGAGTGCTCATTTAATTCGTACGAGTTGTAATATTGACTCCGCGCTATCCGAAACTATCCGAAACTTTTCTTTTCGGATTCGGTTACGGTTATGGATAATTTTTTATTTCGGATATCCGATAGTTTCGGTTACGGATATGGATATCCATAACAACACTGCTTCACACACAACGTTGAATTACTTCGTCGCTGTGTGTAGGTTTCCTCACGATGTTTTCCTTCACCGAACAGCTCGTGGTGAATATCAAATTCGATTCGTGATTGTATGTATGTATGACATTGAAACTACGTCAAGCTGTGAACACACATCGACAGATCACACACGAGCAACGTTTAATTCATTATCGTGGCTCACTTTTGTGACTTAGACATCTCGCTTATTGCTTACAAGTGTCCCAAGTGAGGAGATGCAGCGTTTATATGGAGTGGGTAATGGATGCTTTATACTTCACAGACGGGGATGTTGTGGACTCGTGGACCATCTTTATCACCCATCTTTCCACATCTTTATCTCAGTACTAGCTTTCCGCCCGCGGCTTCGCCCGCGTGGAACTCGGTTATTTTGCGGTATAAAGCACAACTATAAGAAAACTTTTCGTTTCAAACGACACACTGCGCCATCGATCTATCATCGATCGATATCGATCTATCATCGATTGATATCGATCTATCATCGATTGATATCGATCTATCAAGCAAACTATATTTTGGTTTTCCCTTGGGAACATCATTTTTTTCCGGGATAAAAAGTACCCTATTATTTAATCCGGACTTCTATCTTTATGTCTGCAAAATTTCAAAGCAATCGGTTTAGTAGTTACGGCGTGAAAGCGGAACAAACAAACAAACAAACAAACAAACAAACTCACTTTCTGACTTATAATATTAGTAAGGATTTCGTTTCTCGCGAACAGATAACCGTTTGAGAATTGGTACTGAAACAGGATTATACAAATATATTTAAGGAAGAGTCTCACGAGTCCCTTTAACAGGAAACTACTGCACCCGAACCGGGCGGTGAACAGTGCACATTTGGCGGCAGCCACCACGCCTATAGTAGAGATTTTTACATACATACATACATACAATCACGCCTGTATTCCCAAACGGGGTAGGCAGAGCAACGCTACATAGATAAAACGATGACTATTTCACGTTTTGTAGCCACTACTAGCATAATATTCTTTAGGTTTTGAGGTGGCAGGTACAATAGTGACAGGTTGCTAGCCTGTCGCCTAAAATATACCTTAACCTTAGAGGTACTTAAAAAAGGTAAACGAACGGGAGCTGTCAAAAGTCAACCCGACACGTAAAAGGTATGTGTTGCTGCATTAAATACGACACTTTCTATTTTAGTCGCATTACAAGGTGAAATCGAATAGGGTTTGTTTACCTTTTTTAAGTACCTAAAAGTCTCTACTACTTATATAATTTCTTGATAAAGGTATATGGAATAGCCCGAAACAAGACTACCTAGCTAAACTCGATTTAAGTCGTGAGTTATCTGTATTTTTCACAATTTGTGACAAGTTCCATTTATTATCTACATTATACTGTGTAGTGTCGGGTTTAGAATAACACCTCTCCTTTTCTTCTGTGGATGTCGTAAGAGGCGACCAAGGAAATAGGTTAAGGTATATTTTAGGCGATAGGTTAGCAACCTGCTACTATTGTACAGGTACAATAGTAGCAGGTTGCTAACCTATCGCCTTTGGCAGGGCCAAAACCTAAACAAAATATGGTAAAAGTGGCCACGAAATGTGAAATAAACATGGTTTTGTCTATGTAGCGTTTCGTGTTCTCTGCCTACTCCACTTGGGAAAACAGGCGTGATGTATGTATGTACTCATACGATTATTCACTTGCAGCATCTGATAATGCATTTTATACCTACTTACTTACTTTGCTCAGGAAGACATTGACAGTTTTCTAAAGAAAATCTTTGCTCCCAGAGTAAGAAATTTTAAATCCTACGAAATTTTGAAACAGGGTTGCTGCTTAAATTCAAAACTTTAAACTTCAAACATAGATGTATGTATGTCGTGTACTAATAATATTACCAAGAGCCACAAAAATAAACTCCTTTGACTTAAATACGCGTTTGATTCGCATATACCAGATGTCTCCGGAGAGATGGCACGTAAATATTCCTGTCGCGCCCAGCCCCGTATGAGAACCATCGAACAATTTTATGTGATACTATTTTAAATTTATGCCTTTCCGACGCCGACGTTTATTATGAGTAAAACGTTTACAAATGCCCGGTGATGCGGGGCGTTTTTAATTTAGTGAAGTTGCGATGGGTACAAGTGAAGGTGTATCGAACCAATTGATTCCTGCCCCACCATAGAACCTGTGGGAAAGACTCCAATAGAGAGATCTCTCTCCAGGCAGGTGATATGCCTGGAGACCGAAGTCCGTAGAGAGAAAGTTGTAAGTTGTATTTAAGCAACCGATCTTCTAAACTTTGCAAGTGCGATGTAGACCATTTTGGCAGTTTACGACGTTTGTGGAAGAAGTTCTACTACTTGACAATAGGTGACGCTGGGGTTGCTACAAGTCTATTAACAGCGAACGTCATAATAACCTTTATTACGTTTGTTTTGACAACATCCTACAGAAATCAACTCGTTCTGTTGGAACTACAAGGTTTAACCTAGTAAGGCCCCGCGTACTTTATAAAGTAGGTACAAATTACTAGTAAGCATAACAGCCGAATGTACTTCATTAAGTACAAATTATTCAGTGGAAAATGAACTTAAAGATCAGGTTACGTGAGATTCAACATTTTAAGCCATGAAATTTTTGTCTGGGTCTGAGGCCCTCCATTAAGTAATTAGAGTCAGGGCTTAGGAGGTAAAGTGTAAAGCTAAAAGCTAAGGTTTGTTTCTATAGTAGATGACAAATGCGAGACAATAGATATGGCGATTTGTAATCGAACTGTCGAAATGTCGAACCTGACGTCACGCGGGGAACATAGGCAGATTCTGCAAGTGAAATACAAATCTTACGCTTCTTATCGAATCACGGGTCGGTTGACAAGTCTTACAAATTTACGACTCCATCCGACTTGATTCGAAAAGTATTTGACCGCAGGAAATAAAACTTACCAACTTTTCAACGCAGCAAAATTGTCATTTCCGAGGCCTCCGACGGAATCATTAATCTGGCTTTGGGCTCTGTTTGTACAGCCAGCAGCCGAAGTAGATACGCCACAGTCCACAATGACCTGCTAGCTACCTGCCCTGGAAACCATTGAGTCAAGTTTGTACGTTTAGACAGATAACCTGTCTCTGCTCGCGATTTCGTTCACGCCTGTGAGAAGGGCATACGTAGACCGCACGAAATGTACTTAATATAGAGAAATCGTTGACTAATTGCAACCTACTTTGAATATGCATAACACAAGGTAAATAACTATCACACCTGTATTCCCAAAAGGGACAGGCACTTTAAAGCACAAAACGTTACAAACTTATACGCCGTGTTGTTTCTTAACGGACAAAGTTTGAATTATTCTCAGGAATTCAAAGGTAAAACTAGTAATCATTATTGCAATAATATTTCTTCGATATATAGAACTGTTGGCAGCGAAGCCGCAAAAGAAATTCTATTTTGTGTAAATAATAATAATGTTCTTTTGATGTTTTTTCTGATATTTTAAATATTTTATTTAATGTTTATCTACAATTAGTTAATACAAAAACGGTCAGTAAAGTTTTTGCTTAAACTAAATGTCATATCTTATTATGTTTTGTTAATCTAAAATATACAGAATGACGATCGTTTAAGTATACACTGTTTTTTATGAATCTAAGTTACTTTAAATTCTTGATCAACTTAGATATAGTGCTGACTGTACCTACTGATGTCATTTAACATTGTACTGATTGCTCGTAATACTCGTTGGTCTCTTCACGATGTTATAAAGTTAAAGACTGACGAGCTTTGTTGGCGACTGTACCGGCCGGTGTGATGAGAATTACGAAAGTACACGACCGTTTTTTCCCCCGAAATTTGAAATATTATTTTGACGATGACGCAGTGCTACTAAAATGTATGAGCGTTCTCTCCGTTTCTATAAGAATTTGGAATTAATTAGGAAGTAACATTTTATTTAATGAAGTTTATCGTAATTATTTAACACAGCGAGATCACGTTACGTTTGTCTCGTTTTTGATTCGTTTAAAGCCACTAAGCAATAAAAGGTGGCAAATATATGGGTTAAATAGTAATGTGGAAATAATGAAAACTCTTTACTTACATTATACCAGCGGCTGGCTATAATGGTTTTTGCACATGTTGACAATTATTTATTCCGTGTGGTGTCGGGTTTAACTCCATTTCTTCCACAGATGTCGTAAAAGGCGACTAAAGGATTAGATTTAGGTATCCTTTACGCAACAGGCTAGCAACCTGTCATTATTTTACCTCTTCCATCAATATTTAAACCTAAAATGCTAAAGTTGGCTACGAAGCGTGAAGTAGTTGTTGTTTTGTATATGTACCCAAGTTGGGCATATAGGCGTGAAGTATGTACCTATGTAAGTATGTACGACATTTATTTTTGATACGGTTCGGTACAGTCTGTGTAATTTGACGTTCTAATGGAGAAATAATGCTTAAGTTTATCCGTTTTAAATATTTAAACAAAATCCTCTATACTTAATACAAAATGTACAAGAATATTAAAGTTCAAAATGTTTCCCAAATATAAAATACGTTGCAGACAGGCTGTCTACCGAATCTTGAGCAATGAAAAATAATGGTAGCCCAGTTTTATCAACTTCCTGCCAAACAATAGTGATACAAATAAACCACATTTACCATGTTTTACCGTCCGGAGGACTCAATCCATCATTCTAACTCGACGTTTACATTTGTAGGAAAAATCTCACAACATTACGACCGCCATTCACTACTGTCCTAGTTCCGCAGACTTTATTGTTCGGCTATAGGTAGGGTTACCATTTGGCTATTTGAAAAGCCTTGGCGAAATATCGGCAGTTTATTAAATAAATATGTTTGTCATTAAACAAAAATATACTTAAAAAAAATAGGTTAAGAGGTGGTAGCCTGTTTAAATTCGTTCAGCTTTCTTACAAGATGCTAACGACTACTACTGTATAACAACTACTACGAAAACAACGGTAAGTAAAAAATATAATAACAATAGCTCTCTCAGTGGTTTTTAAATTATTTCAATTTACGCAGTTTACATTACAACTTGTTAGTCAATACGAAAAGAAATAATCTAAAAAATATTACATAATACTAGCCGTTTCCTGCGACCGCGTCTTCATATAATTCAATATTTTAAATCTCGCGGGAATTGCGGGGTTTCCGCAATAAAAAGTAGCCTCTGTAGTCTGCAGTATCTGTTAATCCAGGGTGTCGGCTTCCTGCGTTTCAAATTTTAGCGGTTTGTTGTTTACACTGAAAGAAGTACACACGTACTAATGCGATTTAGTTTCTAAAACCTAAACCTAACCAACAAAACTTTCATTTTCGATACAAGCTTTTATTGCTGACTGTACTTTTTGCCATCTGTACTTCATTGTCATCCTTCCTAGATTATGTGCACCAGATTTCAAGTCAATCAGACCAACCGTTGAAGAGTTTTCTCCATCGGAGGCAGTCCCGGCGGGGGCACCAGAAGTCCACTACCGGAATTTTGTACTGTCACCCGATTAACACAAGTGTACAAAATTTGAGCTCAATTGGTAACCGGGAAGTGGATCAAATTTATTTTGCAGGATTTTATTACAGATAAATAAGCAAACAAAGATCGGGACAGGTGAAACTAAATAAGAGCTTGTAAAAATGCTAAATACTTGTACGTTGAGGATCTGCAAGTTAAATTATGGTGTCAATTGATTCACAAGTTTAAATTTTCAGATAAACCATACAGTAGGACTTAGTCATAGTCCAGTCGCGAAGGTAAGTCACTGTCCTCAAATATCCAGAAACTGGCTCATCCTATAGGCCACGCTAAAGTGTATTTGACTGACATAATCTAATGGGGCGAATAAATTACCCGGACGTGGCTCACTCGGCGCTAACCATTTTTCGCCACGACTGATGCAAATCTAAGGGACCAGTGTGACACGGGAAAATCCATTTGTAAGACCAATTTTCGGCCCAAAAGTTTACCAATTGTGTCAACTCGAACGCCGAAAGAAGGTGATGCTAAGGTAAATGTTCCAGTGTTCGGCGCTGTACTATTCGTCGATATACATACATACATACAAACATACATATGTATAATCACGCCTATGTTCCCAAATGGGGTAAGCAGAGCACACTAAACGTGAAATAGGCATAACGATAATTTATGACTATTTCACACTTCGCAGCCAATTCTAGCATCATTTTGGGTTTGTAAACAGATGTAAGAGGTAGTATAATAGTGACTGGTTGCTAGCCTGTCATCAAAAGAATACCTGAACCCATTTCCTTAGTCGCCTCTTACGATATCCTCGGAAGAAATGGAGAGATGCCATTCTAGACCCGACACCACACGGGGGATAAAAACGACATTACTTTAATTAATAACCTAATTTTAGAACAAATACCTACGTGTGGCTCTTTTATTAAATAAAAAGGAGATAAATAAAGAAATATGCGTTTTGTTCGTACCATCCGTTCCGCTTCCGCTGTCAGTGCGTCACGAACCGGGATTGTTGAGCCACTTGCCACTGTTCGCAATTTAGGCGTGTAATCAATGACCGATGTGACCGACTAGATGTCAGCTATTGGATTAGTATTACACGACCAAGTTACAAACATAGGTAAGTCGCTCAACAATTCCTGTTCGCGATGGTACCTAACTTGTAGATTATTAATGACTTAGGTACGCTATGTATGAAATGTTTACCAAACAATAATTGAAGCAATGGGCCCATGTAAGGGAAACATTGTATCTCTTAAGATATTTTTCCAGACAGCTATATAAACGCCAGCGCTTCGTCCGATGTCGATTACTTGAATTGAAATGGTTTTCAATACTAATGGAATTTACTTAAAGCCAAGCTATGTTTGTATGCAACGGAATGATACCATGAGATGAGCCGGTAAAGGCACGCCGAGAAGCCGCGCTCCCCGCTCGTACCTACGTACGCTACTTTACGGAATTTTCCGGATTTTCCCTGTACGCCGGAGTTAATCTTCGCTTTTCGTGCAGGTAGGGGCCTATGCTAAATATGACAGGCTCTACCGTGCATCAGGCTTTTAGCTGTCGTTTAGTGACTAAAAGTTGGTAGTTTAAATCCTGTCCGGTATTTGTAATCTTAAGCAGTCAAGTGAGCGTTAAAAAAAACGTGTACCATTTTCTGAGTTTTTTTTTCGTGTGTCGGGTTTACAGCAACACCTATTCATTTCTTTCGTCGCCTCTTACGACATTCGCGGAAGAAATGGAGAGGTGTTATTCTAAACCCGATACGACTCGGAAAAATAACGTTTAGTGTGTTAGAAATAAATTTGTTCAATGATACCTACCTGGGTTTTCGTAAAGCAGCACAAACAGGAGAGGAAATAGAAATAAAAAACGGCCATTTTTTTGCAAGTTTTTATTTAGTTTCATCTTTCACGGTGTTTGTTACTTTGTCTGTAACGAAATTTTGCAATTCTGTCGCAGTTCTTGGACACTTTTTCTTGGTCTTCAGTCTTCACCAAATAATGATTTCCTTTGTCTATTTAGCTATGCAGTGTCCCTTCTTTGTTGTTTACTCTAAATGGTGGGTCAGGTCAGGAATGAATTGGTTAGACTCAGTTAGAGTGTACGTAATATTTCTGCGTTCTCTTTTTACACATTTTAAGTACCTATACCTATGTAAGTCTTGTTCTTGAACTCTATAAATGTACGTATACATAGGGCGCTTGTGCACTACCATGAATTTTCAGATCCGGCAGTCCTGGTTTTTAAGGTCCGATTTGGCCGGCCATGTAATGTCTATAGTAGCTTGTGCACTACACTTAATTTTCCGGACCGGCTTTTTACTTTTGCCCATTCCGGACCGGTTTATTCATTGACTGGCGTCGTTTTACAGAGTAGGTAGCAGTTCAGAGAGTAACAGTTCTATAATTGGTTTTGATATAAGTAGTTCTATAATTGCTTTGTGTGTATGTCTGCGTGTGTCTGTGTCTGTGTGTGTCTATATGTCTGTCTGTCTATGTGTTTGTCATTTCGGAGTGCTTAGAATGGAAACGAATACATTATGCTGATCACGTAAGTAATATTGTTATTGGATAATGGTAAGGATAGGTAGTAGATATCATAATAATTTACTCTAGTAAACATAATACATAATAATATTGATTATATGGGTTTAAAATAATTACTTAGGTACCTACTGTACTTATTGCACTTAGGTATAGGTACGAAGAGATTTGAAATTATTTTTTTATGTTTTCGTAGCGCACGCGGTGAAATGATTTTTTCGGGTAAGTAAGTATTTTTTTTACACCTTCGGTAACATTATTGAACTTTTACTAAGGATGCTATATTTTTGTAAGTCTAGTATAACCATCCCGGTAAGTAATCCAACACTCAAAGAACTTTTCAAATCAGATCACCGGTTCCAGAGATTAGCGCATTCAATCAAACAAACAATCAATCGAAGAAAGAAACTCTTCAGCTTTATGATATTAATAAATACCTATAGAATAGATGTAAGACAAATCATTCATGTTGAAGAATTGTGATTGGCACAATGTCCCGTGTCTGTATCTGTACAAGTATTAATCTGTGTCTATTCGCCGCTCGCGGCTTCGTTCGGTTCGCGGAATTGCGGCGGCATCCTTTTAAAAGAGCCGACACCACAGACTTTTATCGAAATAGATGACTCAAATTTACGTACTTCGCATGTCAAAAACGAGCCAAAAGGGAGACGTCTTTTAATTTAGACTTTGACGCGACTTAAGACTCCTTGGACGCGATTTAATTTAGTTTTGTACCACTTAGATTAGGTTTAACTGCCTAGAGACAGGACAACTTGAATAAGGCGGCGTCACTTTTGAATCGGTTTCACTCGGACTGTCAATCCCCATCACTAAAGCGCTCATGTGACGTTACAGTAGGTATAGAAAAAGGGGCACGCTTAGGTTTGGGTTTCATAAAAAAATAAAGAAAGTCGAGGTATCTATGTCAATATAAGTCTGTGGCCGACACGCCGGCCAGTAAAATTACGGACCAGTGCACAAGCTTATCATCCGGTTTTTTCATGCCATTCCGGACCCGGAATCTCCGGACCGCCGGACCTGAAAATTCATGGTAGTGCACAAACGCCCATACAGTCTCTACTTCGATAGCACTTAATAATCCGATTCCTATTTCGAATCGCCTCTCTCTAGCTCTATCTCATATGACAATAATTATAAGAAGCTCTTAGGCTTTTCAGGGTAACCAAACGTTACCACGTACGAATGGCGTACAGCGACATCTATTGAGTAAAAATGAAACTACAATTACCTTGTACGGCTTAAACAATGGGTTTGGTACTCGTTTGAATAGATCTGCGTTCATTTACTTTAACTAGAAGAAAATCCAAAACAGTCTAGCATTTATCCTAATTTGTACTAGGTAGACAAACGATACAAATAGGCCAACAACGTCTAATTCGCGGAGGCAAATAACGTCATCCGATAGTAGAAACTCAGTCTTATTCTCAAATACTCGCGAAAGTAAAACAGACTGAATTACAGTAGCTTCCCATATCGGAAAGGAACCTGTTACTTACGAAGCTCGTATCTACAATTAGCGTTGAGATTACAGTCCGTTGCTCCGTCATAAAGGGCACAATGCACGTGCCGGGAATTTGTTTATTTTTCCTTGCTGCGGGTAGCTTTTATACAACAAAGCCTTGCTCGCTATTGTTTTGTTCAGATTTGCAAGCTTGGTTTTTTTCAACTCTTAATGTACAGTACCTTTAGCCGGTTTTATATTTTTTTGGCGGAATGATAACTAACACCCGGGAAACGCAGGTAGTTGTTTAATTACGGTATAGACTTACGCATAGTACTGTTTTTGTACCGAGAAGTGTTATTCAATTATTGTTAATTGTACTCATAGTTTTAGTACCACGGACGATGCCCAATGACGCTCGCGATGGGTTTCCAAAAAAATTTGTCCATCAAACATAACTTAATCAATCAACAGCTACGCCGTTGAAATATCTTGTATAGAAATAATTAGGTACGTTGAAGGCAGTTTAGTAAAAACTCATTTAAGACTGAATGAACTTTCGTCATTTCATTACTCCAGTAGATATTTATTGTATTCTCGGCTATTTTTAGGTTTCTTTTTTCCTATTTCTTTTTATATCGTTCAATGTAACGTTTTCTATTTGTTTTAGCATCTCATGCGGGATTTTAGGGATTTTAGTATTTCGTGAGGTTTAATTAGATCGGCTACTTCTTGTTTCTGAGTTGACTGATAGCTGGTTGTTTCTCTATTTTCCGTTTTCTAGATTAGCTATTTATTTGTAAGGACCTTTGCCAAGGTCCCAAATGTCCACAATTATCTTGATTCCTACAACCGTTGGCAAGCTTTAAGAAAATAATTAAATGTTTCAGTGAGATTCGGGAAGCGTTCCCTTGTCTCTGAGAAAGGATTGCCCCCCAATTAAGGAGGCACATTTCAATAAAACAAGAAATTACAAGGAGCTAAATAAATTTACCTAATTAGATATTGATTGCCTTGCCTGGCTGCCCTTTGTAATTCCAATAAATTTATTATTAATACCATTTAATGTATGCACAGTGGGTTAACGACGTATTAGACTTGTTATGGGGGCGACACACAGGGCGTTCATGTGAGAGCTAAAGGAATAAATACACATAATGAGAATTTCCTTTATATGTTTTAATTAAATAAAACGAGGGACAACTTGAAGGTAAAAGGGGTGGCTTTTGTATTGATTAATAGCAATTTTTAGTGTACCTCAAAGACATTTCTAATACAGATCTCTCCTCAGGCAGATATCATGTCTGGGATCCAGTTTTAAAGGAAGATAATAGGAACTTTATTCCAGCATCCAACTTGAGAAGCTTCGTTTGCGTGACGTAGAACAGTGTGACGTCTTCAAGTATTCTAACTGTGTGGTTCTTAAGTCGCTACACATAATTGCTTGTAGCTGAATCATCGATGAGCTTTGATGCGGGCCATACAACACATCTGCCAAGCTTTTCACTCCCCGCACAGTCAGCACCTCTTTGTCAAACAATGATTGAGAAGGGCCTTACAAAAGAGCTTTCTTTTCCACCATAACGTTGTAAGGAGATGATGATCTGCAAGTTGATGAACTTGCAGGTATGAAGATGAGGGTTTTTAGAGATGCTGAAAAGGAAGACACGGATGCACAACTTTAATCAATTTTGATCAGAAATAAATGCAGAATGGGCATTATAACCAGTACATGGGCACATACGACGCTTCTATTCGTACTGTTTCAAGAGAACACGTAGTACATCTTGAAGCAAGCTGTATCAAAATATGGAACAAACGCTAGCTGGCATTGTGGATATCTTCCCATTTGCTTGTGTGCCATCCTTGCGGTATGAAAAATACCATTTACAAGACAAAACTGAAACTAAATGCATTGCCAACTTAAAGGATTAAGTGGTTGCAAGTCGTGATAATTAGGTATTTCACCGGTTAGACTAAAATTTGTACCTAACTATGTTTCGCAAATGTTCAGCGAATGTTGGTCGTTGCTGACAAGTCTGTCGCCTCCTCAAGCGATTGAAGGGCGCATAATCTCGGCGAGACGTGGGAAGATAAATTTTAATTATTATTCAAATTCACATGTTATTTGCATGTGATAATAAAGAAAGTTAAATTGCCCGCGTGTCAAAGCCACCGTTCCGTATATATTAAACAAAGAACAAATAAGCAACGGCTGTGAAACAAATTTATGCAAAAAAAAATATTGAAACCTAAAAATGGAATATGAAATAGGACTTCATTTTCATGTCATTAAGCTATAGGTACTAAACAAAAAACAGCTAAGTACTTAAATAAAACCACGATCAAGATTAAATTATTACCAGTATGTGATAACAACAGTGCTAAGGTCTCATAGCCATTTCTACCCTTATGCGTATCTTAGCGATAAACGTGACTAAGAATCCATGCCAGTGGTGTTAAAGTTTGGATAGAGAGCGTGTTCACACGACGGTTTTTACGAAAGCAGACCAAAGAGTTTTATACTGTGAAATCATAATCATAACGTTACAGCTCAGCTTTAATACGAATTATACCTACATAATTTCGGAATGGACAACTTAGATAATGGAACGGTATCTACAGCCTACGTATTTATAGCTCCGAACAAAGAAATTGTTGCTTTTTCCTCACTACTGAATTCATTTGTTTTATTAAACCTAATTCGCGCTCGACGAATTTTAAACACAGCCCTTTTGGCCTTTGCGGCTTTTAGAAATGTGTTAATCCCGTTCTGAGGTCTACCAGGGTAAGAGGCGTTTGTCAAAAAATGAGGCCCGCCCGAGCGGAAATAACGGGCCCTTTATAAAAGACTAAACAAGCCGCATTGATGCGTTATCTTTTTAAAATATTAACAAGCTCTAGTCGCGCAGGAATAAAACAAAAGAGCAATCAACTGATCAATTTGTATGGAAATTACATCCGCGTACGAGTCGCGCTAACCACGTCAGCCTAACTGAATATATTAGGCCGCGGTGAACTCGCTCATATATGCTCGTCCACAAGAAATTCTGTGAATTATGACAAAATCCACATCTTAATCCAGTAACTATAGTTTTGGTCTTATCCGCGCGCACACGCGGCGGAGGCGGTTTGGGATGCCGCGCCCTGAGGGTCCATGTGTATCTACTTTTGTGGCCAACTGTCCATCTGTCAAAACACTCCATAAAGCCGAACAAAAACGACGATTTGTACAATAGTTCCTTTGTTTCTTGCTTTATTAGAGTTTTGAAGTAGTTTAAGTACTAATCGAGGTGGAATTTCAATCATAATATTTGCATAGTTTATAAAAGACTTAAACAAATCACAGAAAAATTACTTGTCAATTTACACGAAATAAAATATGATAGGAAACTTTATTTATAACACAATAGACTAAAAAATATTATTAAGGCGAGCTTCTACTAGCCCACCGCGCTGATTTATACCCCCGCGCCCCTCCCGCGCAAAACCTACGAACGCCGCGCGTATCGTGAACTTTGTAACAGAGGTCACGAGTGCAGCCACAGTCGAATAATAAACAGTACTGTGGCGATCGAAATCACGCTGTCATTTAAATGTTTAGTTGCAATTATTAAATGTTTGATTTTTATTACACAAACTGTATGTGAGATTTATCAATAAATTTAATGAGCGTATATAAGCGGTCATTGGTTTAGAATCTTAACCAATGGCCGCTTGTATCTTAACTTAAGATACCTGCCATCTTCATAGATCTTATAACCTGTAGCGCGATTCTCTGAGCCGAGCTATTTTATTAACTTTGTTGGTGATTTATTTTCGCTTTTGGAATGTGATGTGTGACTTTAAAATTCTAGCACACGTATGAAATAAAAAAAAACCATTTGTAGGAACAGCTTATACAAGGTGGAAAGTTTCAATGGGCCTTGAAGGAGAACTTCTCTAAATCCTTTAGTTAGCTCATTTTACTGAAAGGAAACATTCCTTTATTTTTAATAAAGAATAAAACTTTATTACACGAATCGGTAGGACTATATTGTAAAGGATGAAATTTGTTTAAAAAACATTTGGTCTTACACTTAGATAAGTACGTGATATCCATGAAATTGAATATTTATTACATGTTTTCTTAACAACCCAGTACTGCAGCGCTATTGTCTAACGAACCAAAAAACTAAATTTAAAAATCGCTTCAAAATTGAATCATTTCAAAGCGAACTGACACTAAAACTGTCAAACTAAACACGATTTAGATTTTTGGTGCGTTAGACAATAGCTCTGCAGTACTAGTACTACGCATTGTTAATAAAAACATGTAATAAATATTAAATTTCATGGATATCACGTACTTATCTAATGCTAGGTTTACACGGGCTTAGTACTTGTTATTAGTGTAGGTGGTTACTGGTTAGGGACTTACATGCGCAGTGACAAGTGGCAAGTAGCCGTGGTCTACACAGTGGTGTTATGCTAGGTTTACACGGGCTTAGTACTTGTCATTAGTGTAGGTGGTTAGGGACTTACATGCACAGTGACAAGTGGCAAGTAACCGTCTACACAGTGGTGTTAGAGAATGGTATTAGTAACAAAACATTTCGGCAGCTTTGACTAGGTAATCTACTAATCACTAATCAAATTGCACTTGTCATTAAATGTTTACACCACTCGACAAGTGACAAGTATTAGTAGATTTTTACCTGGGGTGGGTGCTTGTCGCTTAGTTATTTGGGCTTCTAATCACTTGCACTTGCAGTTGCACTAATACTAAGCACTTATACAACATGCTTACACACCTGTGACAAGTGTAAGTGGCAAGTACTAAGCATTAGCTACTAACCCCGTGTAAACCCGGCATAAGCGTAAGCCCAAATGTTTCTTAAACAAATTTTATCCTGTACAATAGTCCTACCGATTCGTGTAATAAACAAGCGAAGTTTTTTTTAGGTGGTTCGATTCCCGGTTGAGACAAGCAAAATTTTAAAAATCTTGTAATGCATTTTTGTTTATTTCTAAAAATAAAAGAATGTTACCTTTCAGTTAAATGAGCTAACTAAAGGAATTAAAGTAGTTCCCCTCCAGGCACAGAAAAGATAATAGTACCTACAAGTTTTTTTATATGCCTACATAATTATTATTAACAAACGGACCGCACGCTAGCAGCCGACATTGAGCTCTCTGGCGCCGCGCGGAGGTCGACATTATTCCACACCTTCTCAGATGGTCCAAAAAAAGGGTTGTCAAATCAATACTTTAATTAAATACCTACCTATTATAACTAGCCGCGTGGTGTCAGGATAGAATAACACCTGTCTATTACTTTCGTGGATGTCGTAAGAGGCGACTAAGGAAATAGGTTTAGGTATGTTTTAGGCGACAGGCTAGCAACCTGTCACTATTCTACCTCTTCCATCTTTGCAAACCTAAAACTATGCTAGAAGTGACTGCGAAAGCTTGATATAAACGTAATCATAGTTTTGTCTATACTACTTTTCGTGTGCTCTGCCTACCCCATTTGGGAACACAGGCGTGATTGTATGTATGTATGTATGTAACTATCTCATACAGAGAGGAGGCCTGTGCCCTGCAGTGGGACGTATATCCGGATGATGATGATGATGAAGTAACTAACAACAGTTGTTTGTAATATTTAAGCCAAAGATACATTAGGTGACATTTGTCGCGCGACATGTCGAGCGATGTCCGGCGACGTCGCACTACACATAGACATATCACACGACAAAATATCGCCTAATGTATCTTTGGCTTTACCTACTTAGCGGTTACACTTTTATTTATTCTATGACGCTTTTATTCACAGTAGGTAAACTTTTGTCATACTGATATTTATTTAGTATGTGGCATCCTGTCACTTATCACTCATCAAGTACCTGACCTACAGCTGCAATGAAAGTTAGGATGAAAAATATAAGTTTAAGTACGTATCGTTTCATACACACTGATTTCTTATTTATTTTGTTTTTTTTTATTAGTCATTTTCAAATATTTCACCTTCGTACGAACGCAAAACGGGCGGAGAAAATTTGACATAGGTCCGACCTCGACAAGCGCCTGACGGCGACTGGCGGGGCAGCGGGCGACGCGGCGGGTTGTCAATACGTTGGGCACGCGGTCAAGTTTTAGGATAAATATGAATTTAAAAATAAACAACATCGATTGAAAACTATAATTTAGCAGGTTCTCTGTAGTACTTAAAGATAAATATTTCCGTATAAAAATTATGTAGAAATTAAAAAGAATTAAAACCAAATGACGGGTTTTAGTTTTCATTTTTGTCTGTGTTCGAGAATTTATATGATCGAGGAAAGTACATCCTATCGTGTAACCAATTAGCACGTTCCTTAGGCAATATCTTTACGTATAACATATATTTTTTTCAAGACTGACATTTAACAGGAAATATGTAAACCATTAGATCTTGCAACCTTCAATTCCGTCTCCCTTTGGAATACCTCGCCTTAACGTCATTCAATGGCATCAGAGTACATCGCTCAAAATTCGATCTTATTCATAACATTACTTAGTAATTGTCTCCAGCTAAGATAAAATATGTTATTACAAATTGCAAATTGAACAATTAGTCTTACTTAGTTACTTACCATGAAGACTACAATTTACCACCAGGTACCTACTCAAACCCGCGTAGTACTGGGTGCCGGGTTAGAATAACACCACCCCCTTTCTTCCCGTGGGTGTCGTAAGAGTCGACTCTGGGAAAGGGTTAGTGTATTGTGGGCGACGGGCTAGCAACCTGTCACTGCAATATCACGTTTAACCATCTGATTACCCTGAAATTGCTAAACGTGGCACTGGAATTCGAATTCATGTGCTCTGCCTACCCCTCTTGGGAATACAGGCGTGAGAATATGTATGTACCTACTCAAATAGGACTTAAATCGCCTCATTAGTTCCTGTAGTAACAAGTGAATAAATAGGGGCAGCGCAGGCGAAAGACTATCCGCGACGGACTTTTTAGTCTGTGAAAATAGAACCTTTGGAATTATATGCAGTAACGTACACGACGCGCAAAAAGTCCAGCGCACAATGCATACAATCCACGCAGAATTTTGTGCGCCGCAGACTCGATCGCACAAAAAGTCTGTCATCTGCGCTGCCCCATATCAGTATTTTCTTTTCAGAATTCACTAGAAACGAACATACAATCACGCCTATGTCCCCAAATGGAGTAGGCAGAGCACACTAAACGTGCCATAGTTAGTCAAAACCATGATTATGCCTTTTTCACGCTTCGCAGCCACTTCTAGCATAATTTTAGGTTTCAAAACACATGGAAGAGGTAGTACGAGTACAATAGTGACAGGTTGCTAGCCTGTCGCCTAAAGCATACCTAAACCTTCCTTAGTCCCCTCTTACGACATCCACGGAAGAAACGGAGAAGTGTTATTCTGTCCCGACACCACACAGGAACGAAAACTTTCATTAAGTGGCTTGACTGACACACATTGCCATGACCATTATTCTAACTTATGAAAATTACGTCCACTTTCAATATTACGTACAGTCACATTGTCTTCTAACAATAGTTGTGACCCGCGATTCGGGTAAGCTAAGTGGGTAATAAAGGGTAGGACCGATCGGCTCATTAGTGAGCGACAATGGGTGGCCGGCGGAGCGGAATTTATCCATCACTGGACTGTGAACTACCCTCGATATCAACACACGGCGCCGTCGGACAACTCAAGGTACCTCGGCCGAGTTTGGGTTGTGGGCTATGACGTGTTTAGAATGGTCGTATCGTTAATTTAAAACGACATACTTAATAAATCTAATTCTTCAATTGGAAAGGCTAAAATTGTACGAAAAAATCTATGTGAATTTTAATTTGGAAAAAAAAACGAAATTAGTTGTAAGAAAATGTCAACTTCAGAAGTAAATGGTCAGGCTGCTAAAATGTCTGACAGTTGAAAAGATCTTTGATGGACCTCCTGATTTGCATATTAAACAGGGTGATTTGAGGGTCGTATAGCAAGAAAGAAGCATTATACTCTACTTCTTAGGATCACGATAGATTAGGACTGCACCCACCGGTTACCTGAAAGGGTCCACACACACGGGCTACCGGTTACAACCACAAAACGCCGCCACTGGCATATTTCCTTTAGTTTTCATACATTTCGTATAGACTCGCCGCACACTGTTGAAGTCGGTGGCCGCAACACGCAACAATCTTCGCAGATCGCTTTCTGTGGCTCTCACCGGCCACTAAATGGCTGTCTGAACTAAAAAAGTGGCTAACGCCCACGATGTCATCGTTCCACCTAGTGGGAATCCTGCCCAAATCTCGTCTTAGAACAAAGAGAAACTTAATCCGTACCAATATATAAATGTGAAAGTGTGTTTGTTTGTTTGTCCGTCTTTCACGGTTAAACGGAGCAATGGATTGACGTGATTTTTTAGTTAGAGATAGTTTAGGGCATTGAGAGTGACATAGGCTACTTTTTGTCTCTTCAAAACCCCCCATTTTCCTAAAATGAGGGGTGGAAGTTTTCAATGTATCAAGCTATAAATTGGTATGTGTGCTATCTCTTCTGTGATACCCCGAATTTAACGCGAGCGGAGCCGCGGGCAAAAGCTAGTACTCCATAAAGAAATAAAACAGACACACTTACTACTTTATAATGAGATTCGCTCGACATGTTTCGACTCTATTCTTGACCCTTCATCGGAAGTAACGCGCCACAGTAGGTGTAGCTTAACGCGCAATTTATTGCTCTTTTCGCGCGACTGTTTGACACATCTAAACGCGATGTTGGGACTAGACTTGGCCGGACACATGTCGAGTTACTTTCAATATAAAGACCTGAAGGTATCCTTTTTATTTCACTATCAGTAATTCTCACGATAGTTTTTGTGTAATAGTTAAAACTTATATTTATATCTATTTAAAAACCTTTAATATATTAGGAAAAAAGGTTTAGGTATGCATTAGGCGACAGGTTACTATTCTACCTCTTCCATCTTTGCAAACCTAAAACTATGCTAGAAGTTGCTGCCAAGCGTGATATAGTTATAATCATGGTTTTGTATATGTTGCGTTTCGTGTGCTCTGCCGCAGGCACAGGCGTGATTGTATGTATGTATGTATGTATATCTATTTAAAAACCTTTAACATGTACCACAGACTACAGCCAACCGCAAAGATTACAGTTTTTGTACAAACTCCACCTTTCAAATGAGATTTAAAATCGATAAGGGCTCAACACGAGGGAGCCACAATTTCCTGCTAATTATCAGAGGTGTAGTAGACAGTACTTAATTGGATTATTACGCCATCAAATTAGCTTAGAATTTACTAATTTTCCGTTAACACTAATAGGCGGTGGCGTAGTAAGAACAAATGAACTTACTAGAAAGCTTTCGTTTATGTTATGGCTGTTCCATACACTATAGCTGTATTCCTTAATGTGGTAGGCAGAGCATAAAAAAAGTTACGTAGTCCAAACCAAGACTATTTCGCGTTTTTCAGCAACTTCTAGCATATTTTTAAGTTTTAAGTCGCGAACCGGGATTGATGAGCCACTTACCTATGTTTGTAACTTGGTCGTGTAATACTACCAATGGCTAACATCTAGTCGGTCACATCGGACATTGATTACACGTCTAAATTGCGAACAGTGGCAAGTGGCTGAACAATCCCGGTTCGCGACTGTAGGTACAATAGTGACAGGATGCTAGTCTGTCAAATAAAGCATGCCAAAACCTATTTATTTTTTGTCGCTCTAAACCCGACACCTAATGTACTTATTAATAGTGTAAGGTGCCTTATCTATCGGAAGATTCTCAAGTCTACACAAGCACAAAATATACCTACACAAATGTTTCCTGAAAAAGTTAAACACGCCGGTTACACTCGGTCCAAACAATTACACCTGCATTCTTCCCTATCGGAACGCACTGCGTTCTTTAATCTTTGCCTTCCCCGCATGTTTCCTCTGATTCGTTTTGAAGTAGGGCGACAACAGAAACAGGATACCGAGGGAATTAATTGTTATTAATTACACGCTCAAACACAAAGTAATAAAGATTTAGCTGAACCGTTTTATTAATCCCTTACTCATTGGGTCGGCTTAGCGTTTACTTTTTACGCTCAGTGGCCCATTTGATGAAGCTACGGGCTACAATTACCCCGTGTTAAATAGAAATAGTGGGGAGCCTCGACGTAGTCAAACCTGAGACACTTAAGGGCCAATTCAACCAAACGAAAATTAAATTAAGTCTTAACTCGGGAGTAAATAAAATTTTCACACCAAAAGAGCGGGTAAGGGTTACTTATTCGAAGACTGAATTACGAGTTTAATTTCGTTTGGTTTAATCGGTCATAACTAAGTCCCAATACAAGTGTATAGGGACTTTTTAATTATACAATATTTATCTCGTATTTTATCCAAATCTATTTCCAGGTAGATACGAAAAAAATATGATATTAGATTTATTACAGTTAAATCATTATAATTAATAGGAAATATGATCTCCTCTGCTTCTCATTTTTGACTAAATAAATTTAATTTTTTTTTGTAAATATTTACTATTTTTATCTTGCTCGCGTGGGTGTTTTAAATCTTTTGTACAGTTCTCAAAACGTAATAGTGTGTATTTAGCCTCTCCTTATTTTACTCATCTCTATTCAGTAACTGTGGGTTAATATTAATAATTCCACGAGAGGCATTATTTGAAACTAATTAGGCAATAAGTACGGTTCCAACCATTACGCACAATAACACACGCCCAATATTCAAGCAAAATAATAACAGTTTGTCAAGTTACAGGCTGGAGTGGCGAAACTACTTGTAATTACGCAGCTAGTTTCGATGATAAATGCCTCCCAACCAATGGGACACTAATTTACTGTCAGCCCTGCGCAGACAACAGACTATCCGCGACGGACTTTTTAATCTATCAAAATAGAACGTATGGAATTATATGCAGTAACGCATACGACGCGCAAAAAGTCCGCCGCACAATGCATAAAATCCATGCAGACTTTTTGTGCGCCGCAGACTCGATCGCACAAAAAGTCTGTCGTCTGCGGAGCCACTAATTTACTGTCAAGTTGTGAAACATAAATTGTGAAGCTGAGCCGGGCGCGTCGGCGCGGCGCAAGCGACCCGCATAGCATAGTTGCGAGCGCGCCTCCCAAGGAATGCGACTGCGGCTCTGGCTCAGGCCTTTTCAAAGGCCAGCCTTCTCTCCACCCGGCCAACGCCGCGGGCCTTTGTACCCACTTGCACGCCTTCGCCTTCCCTAAGGGCCTGTTCACACTAGCGATGCTTTTCGGTGATTTTTAGGCGATGCGAGATCGCCGCGAGCACGGGGCGAGCAAGTTGCCTCATAAACAATCGCCTCGTGCACGCGGTGAGCAAGCGGCGATATCGCCGCGATTGTTTGAGACAGCTTACTTGCCCCGTGCTCGCATCGTCTACAAATCACCTAAAAATCGCTAGTGTGTAAAGGCCCTAACCCGCTAGCGAATAAAAACACACACAGTATTTATAAAGATATTTTATTAAACATTTTTTTTGTAAAATAGATTAATTAAAACTGACATTTACAACAAACAACTATAAAATTCTTTGTATTCTCCCTCTAACACTAATTACATTAATAGGTCCTGTTTAATATAATTATTTGGAATTGATCGCTAGTTTGAAATTAAATTACAAGCTAAAACACATGATATAGACTTCGCATCTCACGAATATGCCCGCATCACAGCTCATTACAAAGTTATCATTCGAATCGAATATGAACCAACAAAATGCCAAGCTTATTCCTGAGATGGCAGCTCTTACACCAATCTTAGTGACGGTACGCTCATTTGCGATTTTTTCATTCTTCAAATAACTTGAACACGAACTTATTGTATCACACGAGGATGGGAGGGGATGCGAACCGTATGTCGACTATATTATACACATACTTCCCTCACATTTAACATAGCTACTACTTACCTACCCAAACACGGGCTGCGTTTGTTTGTTGAGGTGTATTTCCATCGACTTGGTCATAAAAAAAATGATATTCATACCATGAACGAGCATAAAACCCACTATTCCAATCCCAAGCAAGATTTTACGAGAAAACCTCAGAAAAACAAAAGCTCGCGCTCCGTCTGTCGATTGGAAAACACTCTTAACTACAGTTGCAGCCACACTTACCTACACTGTAGCAGTAAAACTGCAGGCGTTGCAATGATATTGCGTGTTCAAAATATTTTGCGATAAAACGGCGATGAGTAAATTAAAAGTGACAGGGAGATAATATTTACGCGGAAGGAGATTTCGGGCGCCGCCACTTGGCACTTGAGGCTTAGCATAAGGTCACGGTTCAAGAAACAACAGGTAATTCATTTGTTCTCTCATTAAGAGATAAACACGCTGAAATGTTGCGTAAACGTTTAACCTACGCTATGTACTTATAATGAATGGATGAAGCAATTTAGATTTTGATTTTTGCAACAATAGGCTAGATGACTAGAAAAAACTATTTAGTCCGTCAGATAGACTACGAAAAAACTTTGTACCCATATTTTTTCTTATATTTGACAGACGAAAAATGACGATAACACAGAGCCTAAAAGTTTCGCGTGACGTCACGTTTGAGTACAATTTTTACTCTAACGTGACGTCACGAGCCCCCACTCAGGAAGTTTGATGATCTGTACCTTTGTCGATGTTTAATTATTTGATAAACTAAAAAATATGTGTCTCATTTTTTTCCATAATCTAACTTACGGACTAATTAGAATGATATATTTTTAACCCTGTCATCATCCCTATTGTAAGTTATGTAGGCAGGTACTTGGATTGCTCGATTCGTCATAGTTTAGAATGATCAGACGGCAATGATTCGGGTGATGATCAGACTCACGACTAAATCAAGAGAGTGTAGAAAATATTCCCCGTGTGGTGCCGGGTTAGAATAGCACCTCCCCCTTTCTTCCCGTGGGTGTCGTAAGAGTCGACTCTGGGAAAGGGTTAGTGTATTGTGGGCGATGGGCTAGCAACCTGTCACTGCAATATCACGTTTAACCATCTGGTAACCCTGACATTGCTAAACGTGGCACTGGATTTTTGAATTCACGTGCTCTGCCTACCCCTCTTGGGAATACAGGCGTGAGAGTATGTATGTATGTATGTATGTAGAAAATATGTGAACATCACTCGCAATATCTTTGCAGCATACCTGTTTACTAATTCCACACGGCCCAGCGAAACAGTCATGGCATAATTAAAAATCCTAAGAGCTAACTAATTGGGATATTGTGATCATTAAATATAGGAGGCATAACTAAGGTGTCTATTGATTATGATTCCATTAGTATAATATGAAATCATATTTATACCATAAATCCATGATAATTTAATATGAGCCATACTTAATACGGCCTTCAAAATCACAATTAATAATTCGGTTTTCTATGCCATGTTTTACATGATCAAAGTTTTATTTAAAGTTATAATTTGTTAAGAAAATGTCAGTTGTTGCTGATGGTACAGTTCAAGGGCGTACCCAGGTTCTGGGCCAGGGGGGGGCAAATCCAATTTTTATAAGCTACTTATTAATAAGGAATAAAAAAATCGGCCAAGTGCGAGTCGGACTCGCGCACGATGGGTTTCATACTATAATAATAATAAAAGCAAAAAAATAAGTTTTTTCTATGGGAGCCCCCTTTAATTATTATAATTTATTTTTTATTTTTAGTGACAATACAAACACATAATCTGTGAAAATTTCAACTGCCTAGCTATCACGGTTCTTGCGATACATCTCGCGGAATGGTGACCAAAAAAACGGCCAAAATATCATGTTTTCTCTATTTGAGTCCCCCTTAAAAAAATTTTATGCTAGTGTCTTAATTCTCGTGAATGTTGGAGATAATAGTGTGCATTGCCCATTCAATACATTTCTAACGTTGTATAACGGTTCCAACGCTATAATTTAAAAAAAAAGTGTTTGAGAACCCTCTATTTTTTAACTCTTCTACTTTTAGATTTTATCCTACGCTAACATACAATGACCTAGCTGGATGCCAAATTTCATCGTTTTAGGTCGTCTGGAAGTAGGTTAGAATAGAACAACTAAAACAAAAATTGTATGGGGACCCCCCTATTTTCATACTTTTTTTTACTTTTATTATTATTATAACCGTTTGAACTAGCTTTATAAAATTTGGGCTTCTAAATGTCCCTATGGGTAATAATTAAACACATCTAGTTTCAATCAGCTTACTTTAAAGAGGTTTTGAGTTATTGAAGGCTCAAAAGTGGCACCAAGGGGTTCGACTCGTGTAATATTACACTCGGCGCTGGCTAGCCAGTTCCTTTGTTTGAACTTGGCTTGACCCGCTGCCGTGTGTCTAGATTTGTAAAAATATTGTATTGCAAACAAATGCCAAATTTTCTTTTTCTACATTTTTATCGGTAAAAGTACTCTACATAAGTATTTATTTCGTGGGGCCGTCAACATTATCCAGGGGG
>BHDV01010478.1:423863-434427 GCA_005406045.1 Adoxophyes honmai
CCCCTGCCCCCCCTCGGTACGCCCATGGTACAGTTTCAAAACAAAATAATTGTCAGTAGTAATTTATAAAAGTACGGAATTGTTTTTATTTTATTTGCGGTAGCTTGGATTCAACTAAAGATAAAATCTGTCCAACAATACACGTATTAAAGGATGTTTATTTATCTTCACTTTTGATAGTACCTAAGAGGTACCTAATTATTTTAGTATGCATGTTCATATAGGAAATCAAGGTTAGATCTATTGTCAAAAATCATCGCGAGCATAAAAAAAACCATTATCATTATATTGAAGTTGAAGCACAGTGGTCTAGCTGGAAACGGAAAGTTCGCAAGAGGCCGCGGTGAGTGCCTCACCGCGCTCATTACGCGAACGCCACAGAGTCGAAACATAATTCCCACCTATTCCATAATGGTACCTACTTAATATGGAGTTCCTTATTAAATTGCATTGATAATTTAGTCAACGCGGTTTCCTAGGCCATTAACACTGCTCCGAGCAAGCCGCAAATAATTTATCAAATGATTGATTTACTTTAATTAACGTTGACAGCTTTGGGTCCAACGTCAGGAGACCACCGAGGAAGCAAAATCAATTACGTTAACCGACTGTTTTGAAACGTAAATGAAGTCGGGATAAATAGACAGTCAAAATAGAAAAAGAATCCGAGCGTAGAATATGCGAAACTGCACATATTGAAATTGTCGGATCACGTTATTGGCAATTTTGAAAGCAACATCGACGACATATTTGGCATTCGAATAGTGATTCGAGAAATTTCAAGATTGTGTACAATTTAACGAAATTTATATAGTAATACGGCATTGCCTTGGTTGCGCATCGGGCGCATTCAAGATCCGTTCAATTCCGACGGAACCACTGGGCCGTGTGAGAGATTCTGCTACCACATTCGAGAATGGCGAACGCTTCCACATTGAATTTTTAATTCACTTAAGCGATTGCTCTTCGAAGCATTACGGTAAAGTGGAAAATTCTCGACTATTGACTAAAACAGTAACATTCATGACCGGAGTTAAACTTTTCAGCAATTTTCACTTTACCGTAATGTAATCTCGAAAATCCTCGTTGCATTAATTAATTATCTACAACATCTACATCGTAGTATCCTTACAAAAAGCTCTTACGTTTAACAGCTTAAGCGCAGTGTTGAAAGCTCGTTCCGACTAGATCCGATAGGGCAATCTGATTATTAAAGTACTTACTAAAATATATACTTTAGTTATATTCCACAGCTAACGGGGATTTAGTTTTAGGGATATGATTTACAATTTAGTGAGTATAGTATAGATACGTATTTAAATATCAAAATGGCACGGTAGAAAAATTACTTCATTTATCTGACAACAATATCAAACTCAAAAATAGTAGGTAGTGCTTACCTTCAATTTTAGAATTAGTTGATACAAATCGTACCTAATTGGTCTTTAGATGTTAATAGAACAAAGCGTATTCCTCATTTAGAAACAATCTTACGCAATCTGAAACTGAAAGCATTTACAATAAAATTAGAGTAAGCGTTTCCAAGGGAGCATTGACCTAAAGATTTTGTTGTTTGACTCGTAAAGTATCGCAGGGAGCATTTGCTCACAAATATCTCCCTGAGGAAGGATGTCGGCAGGAGGTACAGCAGCGGATGGACGGGAGACGCTCGAGTAAGCCGCTTAGACAACGGGGCCGGCGCTGCCGACCAGCGGGAAAAGCACCTTCAAAAACCTACGACAAATCCCCATTAACTGCCTTCATTATGTAACTCAAATTGACGAATCGATAACAGCTACAGTATATAATTTATTTAGCCTCTCACCCAAAAGTAATTGTTTCAAAGATGCGAATAAACGAACTTTGAGCTGGTGCTGCGACATGAATTAAAAATCTTAATTATTTGCGTAATTTAATAACAATTTCCTTATAATAAATTTAGCTTTACCTTCTGTTAAAACAGGGTTATGATTGCGCTGTATTCAATGAGTTTTTTTTATATAATACATACATATATATGGGAATTATAACTTCATATACTTTTGGCGTTTGTATCATATGATGTATTTTCATTATCGGTAAACTAAAGTTAAGCCAAAGAAAGAAATTCAATTCACTGTAAGATTTTAATTATAGTAATTGATCCCATTGATCCTTACCTCTGTTTAATGATCTCTCTGCGGACAAACCTTGACAGCCTACAAAGTCCTCTAAAATCAATATTGTAACAAAACCTTCGTTCCAAAAACATCGCACAGCAAAGTTAAAACATTTGACGAGGGTTAAATTGTTCACTTAACCGATCGTCGTTCTCCCGAAAGTATAAGTACCTATTGGTTTTTGTTTAGCAATTTTCAGACACATCATACATAGACGGTTCTGGTCTAAATTAAATTTCTTTCAGCGGCTCACACTGGTCTAAGTTCTAATCGATTAGACAATCTGTGTTTATACTATCGTAGATTATTGACACTGTCTTTTTTATCCTATCCTGATACAATTCAACAAACAACATTTCATTCTTTACTAATTATTCACAATTTCACATTATCTACCTACGTCCTCGACCACTTTCAATTCACGAACGAGTAACTAACAAGTATGTCTATGTCGAGTAACTAGTAATTCTCTCTGTTCACATACGTGTCACAGCTTGCATTGGGTTATCATTGTCACTGGCAGTTTTGTGCGTTCACAATTCGTTATTCCGACACTAAAACGGCGTGGGTCTGGCCGGCGGCGGGACTCACGTGGGGCCCGCGGGGGCTCGGCTCACCGAAGTGTTGGGGCCGCGGGGGCCGGGGTGGGGGCTGAGGGGCTCCGCGTGCGCCTCGTCGGGGTCGGGGTCGTCCTCGGGGTCGCTGGGGTCCTCGGGCGGCGCGGCGGCGGGCCGCACGTTGTCCAGCCGCGGCCGCGGCGAGTAGCGCGGCGTCAGCGCAATCCCGCCGACGACTGGGTGCGATTTAAGACTCCCGCCTGGAGGACGTCGTGCATCATGCGCTCGTTCTCCTGGCGTACTGCGAACAAACAAACGCAGGCTTAACCGTTGCACAGCGGCGAGCGGCGGGGCTGGACTTTGCTGGGAGCCACACTCTAGGGGCTAGGTGGGCACGACCTAAGTTCTAGACTTCTAGAGGTACTCTATACCTCAAGTGTCGTCATTACGCAAGTCAGTCTCCATCTGCGTGTGGGTCTCATACGCATCAGTTTTATGGGGACGCTACTTGTCCTGTCGTGATCGACAGTTGTGTAAACGTGCCGCTGGGAGGCGCTGTCTCAGTTCCCATACAAACTGATGCGTATTAGCGTAGACGAGAGTGACTCGTATTTTGATCGCAAGGACGACTCTTGGGGTACTGGATACGTTCTGCGGGCGTCTACAGAGGTGACTGCTCGGTTGAGGTAAGGGCACCTATGGTTTGGTTAGAGGTTATACCGAACTTACCTCTCGGTAGGTTACATATAAGGGATAAATACTAGGCAGATACCTAATAACGAGGTGGGGAGGTAACTAATCAGTTACATCAGTGATTAATCATTGATTCAGTATGTTAATGACATTCCTGCAATAAAATTAGTATTGAAACAGTTAGTTAACACACAGAGTTAATTTTATTAGTGTAATGAGTTACGAAATCGAATTTTTGTCTAGTCAGTAGTGACTCTGTTTTCATTTTCATAATGAAATCTCCACTCTAACACCACACCAGTATTCCCAAAGGGGGTAGGCAGTGCACATAAAATACAGTCCCCGGAATCTAACTTTGCAAGGATTTTAGTCGTAGGAATTAGGAGTTTCCGTGGAAAAGAGATGCGCGAACTTACCCACTACTTACAATCTTACCAACATACGGACTGTACTTCACAGACGAATCAGTGACTAAATACCTTATGTGACACTTTCAGCAAATTTGGCTTTATATATCGAACGGAATGGTTCCAGATGTCGATTGTAAACAGCCGATTATAGTGGCCACACGTGGCGAAATTACCGAGCCGTGGCCCAGAGCGGCGGCACCCACTAAAGCGACATTAATTGTCCTAAACAAATAAAGTGAAATGAGCGGGACAGTCTGCTACCCAGAAGCCTTATTCTATACTCTCCGTGGGATACAAATGCAGAAAGACCAGTATATTCCGTCCGCAGAGCATATGACTGAGAGAGAGCTACCGAATTCGTTTCGCTAAAAATAAATGGAATACGGACGCAGGGATAACGTAGTTAGAACCCCGCGACAGTTCTCGCTTAACCAAATTAAAGATTCTTTATTTGGTATTTCACCAGCTCTAACCGAATCAGCATAGAGAATGGTCCTATTAGAAGACATAAAAGGCGGAAGAATCCTTTATATTCAATTGTTTAAGGAAAAGTTTATTTACCGAGTCTGTAGACTCTACGGAATCTCTGTGTAACCCGATTGTATAACGGAGAGTGCATAAAGTGTTAAACGAAAGAACGATTTTGAATTCATCGTCACGGATACTTGTGTGTTCAGTAAATAGCACCGAGCTGCTTGTTGCAGTTGCGATAGAAAGATCGGTAACTTCACACTATAATCGCCATCGTATCGTATATACTTAATTGTAAGGTTTCTCAAAAGCTAAAATGCCATTCTGACATAGGTACTCGTACAAAATCATAGTTCGAAATTACGAAAAACGTGAAACGTGAGACTTTTTAAGTAATTACCTCATAACTTTAATTGTTTGATATTAGCCAAATCATTCAAAATATTTATCCAAATTGACAGTTTTCACATTTATTTATGCCATGTTTAAAAATAAAATTGAAGTGAATTATTTTTGCTACACAATTAACAAATAAGCAATTATTGTATTGTAATTGGTTTTTTTTTACACCAAAATTGGTGTAATATATTTAGTTACAGGGACGAGGAGAATACAATTTCATGGCTGGCAGATTCCATTTAATATAATCCGATGAATAAAAATTAAACAAAACCTTTTGCGCCGCCAAAAACCTCACAGGGATAATGAAACCCTTTATTTACCCTGTGGATTGTCAGAGATTTGGATTAAAACTAGTAACCGCTGATGAATTTCCTTAGAAGGATCCCAACAAAAAATTTCTTACTACACTTCGCCTGGTCGAGAGGAATACTAGATTAATAACGTTGGTTTAATAATTCTTCAGAAATTTACATACTTATCTATTTTGTAATACAGCGTACTTGATTCGTTTAAATAATTTTTGTAAGTGAAAATTCACACTTATTTTCGTCATTCCATGTAGACAAAAGAGGTTAAGTACGTTTTCAGTAAACGGTTTATTTTGATTGTCATTAAGTACCTATGAGTATTTATAAACATTTGATAACGATGCCTTAAAAATTGACGTGCTTTTTCGACTTAAACTTTACCTAATTTTATGTAAGTAGCTAAACTGGCCTTTTTCTGTTTTGGTTGGAAAGTATTTATTTGGTTTAGTTTCGTTAAAAAACCACAAACCGCAGATAAACGCTTGTTAATAATATTATAAACATGAAGATACCGTGAGATTAATTTATAAAGAAAACAGAATGTGGATAATTCATTTCTTAAATCGAGTACGAGGAGGCGCACGAACTGAGTGGTGGCGCGCAGTGCGCATTTGGCAGCAGCCGCCACGATTCCTAGATAAAGGGCTACGATCTAGCCCGAGACATATTATTATCGAAATACGTATTATTTCATTATTACATTTAATTTACGTAGTCACTTTTTATGACTTATATGTTGAGTTTCGAGTCAAATCTAAACACCAGATTTGGGAATAGAAAATTGTTTAGCAAACGGAGTTTGAGCTCTGGCACTCGCAATACGATAGCTTTACGGCTGTAAATTATTGAAATTCTATTTCTCTTCCGTTCGGTTGACTTTAATAAGAATATTCAGCATTATCGAGCTCCCTTTTCCTGGTATTTTTCATAACACAGGTGATAAATTCGCGAGCCGTTGAGCTGCTTTAAAAAAAGGTACAATGTCACGTAATTTATTGAAATGTATTTCACTGATACCGTCACTCGATTGCGTAGGTATTGAAATTTTAATTTAGTTTAGGCTGTAACCCGACCCGGCGAATGTTTCTACATTATGATGCGAAATACACATTTTGCTACCTTAACCGCATTTACGGAACAACGTTTCCCAAATAGGTTTGGTCGGAAAGCTTTTAGCGTAAACGCTTCCACGGGAGCAACAAATATTCAATGCTGGCCGATAAAAAAACAATGGTCAATGGTTGTGCGAGGTCCGCAACCCTTGGGCCAGGGCTGATAGCGCCGATCGGCGATAGTGTTGTCGAAACTTGTTAACGACCCAAGGCTAACGGCGATCGCCACCCGGCTCGAGTTATCCAGCACTAATCGATTAGAGACCGATCTCGGTTTCTAATTTAGTGGTGAGAAACATCCTTATGAAGAAGCCATGTTGTCTGGAGGATTTATAGGGCGCGTCAATACCACGTCCGGCTCGGGTCAAACACGTCGTCGGTGTAATTTATCACTAGTGCTACTCGCAAAAGTTTGTAGCCACTCTAAACGTGTCACGCTCCATAAGAGTCAGTTAACGAACTAGAACGGACTGTGCAGCCCCACGGAATCGCCGATTAGATTTCCGAAACTATATTTACGATCTGCACATGCAATCTGCTACGTTGTGTTATCTAAACCCTCTTGGCCCTGCATAGACGACAGACTACCCGCGACGGACTTTTTAGTCTGAGAAAATAGAACCTATGGAATTATACATATACTAGCTTCTGCCCGCGGCTTCGCACGCGTTAAATTCGGGCTAACACAGAAGAGATTTCGGAATTATTATTAGGAAGCGCCCGCCAGAATAGCCAGCAGACATTAGATTTTTACCTACTTTCTCGACACTTATCGTCATATTTTGGAAAATTCAAACAAAATCTTTATAAACTGTAGCCTATGTGCTATTCTGATGTATAAGCTACATTATTGTAAAGTTTCATGAAAATCCATTCAGTAGTTTTTGCGTGAAGGAGTAACAAACATCCATCCATCCATCCATACATCCATCCATCCATACATCCATCCATCCATACTCACAAACTTTCACGTTTATTATATTAGTAAGATATGCAGTTACGCACACGACGCGCAAAAAGTCGGGCGCATACATTCCACGCAGATTTTTTGTGCGCCGCAGACTCGATCACACAAAAAGTCTGTCGTCTGCGCTGGGCCTGTGGAGTATCGACAAACGCTCATTATTACTATGGATAAAGCGAGCGCTGTCAGTGAGTTAATTAGGGCAGTAAGTAAACAGAGTCCAGAAGCATTATATCCCGGCCATTTTCAACGGGCAGAGTGCATTACACACGTGGAGAATTTGGCTTTCTAAGAGACTTTGGCAGCACTCCAAGCTCTTTCCGATAACCAGCTTCGATGCACATTTAAAATACAAAATGTGTGACTTTCTAACAGCCATTTTTCAGTCAAATATTTTAAGAAAATTCGATTTCAGTTAATTCTTTTATAAGGATGCTTTCAATCTTAAAAAGTTGCGGTCATGACAAAGATGTGCATATTTTATAGGTATGTGTAATGCTTAGGTCTAGATGATGCTTAGGACAAAATAAGGTGCATTTCGGTCCTAGTTATCATGGCTTTAAATTTCCACTACAGAGGGTTACTTATACGACTTTTTATGCTATATCTTTAGCATTCTATTAAGTCACAATCACCCTTAATGGAAAACGATAACGTGGTTTTAGAAATAACATAAACTTAAACTGCCAGGTTGTAGTGTACAGAAAACAAACTCTTTAGCTGTACGGATAATGAAGATGATTTGAGTGTACCAACCAAATAAAGGTTATAGTAGAGTGTTGGATCTATTAAAAGTGATTAAAAGTTTACGTTTACAATCTCAGTGTAACTATCATAATAGACTAATCGTGAATAGGCCGTTAGTGAAACATTAGAGTTACCATATTGGCCTCAAGTGACCAGTGATTAACAAATACGATTCAATCATTGGTCAGTTTTACACCAAAATTCAATCTCCCAGTATTAACGTTTATTGAATTGCTTTCTCGTTTAATTCCGCTTTATTCCGACCACAACACAAGAGCCCGAACAGTAGCTTTATCCCAGTCCCATGGACAAACGGGCGCGTACTCATTACTTTTATGTCGAAATTGGTCGCCGGTTAGAAAAATACGACCTTCTCCTAAAACCGCCTTAATCGCCCCGAGCGCTTGTTTTACGTATAGCCCAAAACATATCTACCCGCACTATGTAGAAACAAAGGCAGATGAAATTGCAAGGGTCACAAACGAGTGAATGAGAAAAAACAAACTGCCACGGGGCTTATAGGCGTTGATTAGTTATATTGAGGCTTTATTGACGTCGTGGCCAGTAGGAAAAATACTATACTCCGTTTCATGTAACATTTAACGGTTAAACTTTCTCACATTGCTGGTTAGCTATTGATATACTTATTTGTTTCTACCCAATGATAATTATTTATTATTTTAACAGATCATCGTAATCATGATAATCAGAATGATGCAACCTTTGTAATACTCGTAATTTCTGATTCTCGCTTAAACAAAGTAGAATTCAGCGCTAACTGCATACTCGTCCATTATCACCTCAAGAGCTTCCATTCCATTTAACAATTCCCGAGGGAAAAATATTCTAAATCACGTAAAGCGAAACGTGAAAAAGTTTCAAGTCGCGGTGTTTGCACGGCTCTATGAATAGCACGCAAATTGGAACAAGCTGCAGCGGAGTTCCCTAACGTGGAAACTGATACTTTCCAACAATGACCCATTAACCCTGGACGGACACGCCCCGGGGAAGAAAGTGGCTTCATATATTTAATATGTATTCCCAAATGGAGTTGGCAGAGGACACGTAATGCTACATAAACAATTATAAATCACTGGATTAAATAAATCACTGGACAATTCTTACACCACTCACCTAGTTCCAAAGTAGGCAATTTAATGCCTGTGTTATTGGTACTAGACAACGGATATACTTACTTATATATAGATAAACATCCAAGACTCGAAAGCAAACATTCGTATTCATCATACAAACATCTGCCCCGACCGGGGATCGAACCCGGGACCTTAAGCTTCACAGTCAGGTTCTCTAACCGCTGGGCTATCCGGCCGTCAAATTATTTACACATAAAACTACCGTGAGACTCACTCATCTTATAAATTACGGATAACTCAAGTTTTAAATCGAGTTTAGCTCGAGTGAAGAGAGCGGTTGCGCGCAGTGCGCGTTTAGCAGCAGCAGCCGCCGTGGCTCCTAGATGAAGGGCTACGAATTAGCACGAAACATGTCGAGCTAAACTCGATTTAAAACGTGAATTATCCGTAATTTATAAGCTACATAAACAAGTCTATGACCATTCCATTCATTCAAACACTTCCATAGCATTCAAACAGTTCTAGTATATTTTTCAGGCTTTAAGTTAAGAGGTAGGGGAAAGGAAGGCAGAACGGACCACATAAGGAAAAACTCATTTAAAAAAAAAAATGTTATCTTTCTGTAAACCTTTAATTAGCACAAATAATCAACACTTTAATCTTTATCTTACTTATTGATCAGACTTTAATTAGATCATAATTTGTGAAGATATTAGATGATTTCTAATAACTGACTTTGGTCCGTTTTACCTTCATGTAGAAGGTAAAACGGACCACCCTTAAGGGCAAAACGGACTATCACTAATCAGACCATCTTTCGCACACAAATCATTGTTGTTGTCTACTCCAGAGCAACCGGAATGTGCTCATGATTGGCAATCTTGACATTGCACCCATCCGTCTGTTGATTTTGAATACTTGTGGTCAAACAGGCATTCCGCATCATATCTTCGGAGGAACTGTCACTTTTATTCTTTTTAGTTACCCTTAAATCACTCTTTTTACTAGCTTTGCCTTTCCATGATCTTTGTATGGTGTCGTTCTTATATTTTGTAATTTTCTTTTTCGATTCCTTTACTGAAGACTTTTTTTCTTTGGTTGCACCCCGGTCCGTTTTGCCTGGGGCCGTTTTGCCTTTTAGGTGTTATTAACACAACAAATCAATTTTGAGATTATGTCGCATGTAATGGCCCTCATAGTTAAATATTTAGTCAATAATAAAACATTCTTAAATTATTCTTAAATTAAAGTGTCAGATAGACTATCCCGCGCGCGCGACTAGAGCGTGTTGCCGTGCTACGTCTACTGCTCGTAACTATTGTACCACCCTCTGAAGCGTTTCACCAGAGGCCTGTGGTCGTTGCGATTGAATCGTTCGACGTCACTGCGGACCAGTTTTTTTTGTCAACTACTCAATTTGGAATGTTTGTTACATCTTTATCCAGAGTAGTGTATGGTATAGTTATAGTAGATGGTCCCTGTGCAAGATACTACCACTTTCCGTGACAAATGACATCCTCGCCAACTCAGGTGGATCAGACACTATGCTAAAGCTTTCTGAATATCGACGGTAAAAAGCAATCCTGCTGTAAACCGCACCTTGCCCAAAAAAATTTTATTTCATATTCGGAATCAGAAAAAAATTCT
>BHDV01010511.1:0-54600 GCA_005406045.1 Adoxophyes honmai
AAAAATGTTATTTAAATATTAGTTTCCCGAAACTTTCAGTGCAACCCTCGTAAGTAGGTACCTTTTGACCAGTGTCCATAGAACCGAATAGGTAGGTATGAATACATTCATATTATGTACCTACACACGGGCGAGAAGTATGTACCTACTTTCCATTCAAAGCAGATAAACAGATAGGTACCTACTATCATAGACTAGAATTATAAAAAAAATCATCTAACTCACTCGTCTTTAGCGAAGCATTTCAGATGGCGAAATTCGTCAAAGTGCAATTCGTTACGTGTTTTGCTGATCGTACTACAGTTTTAGAACAATTGCAACTTACTATCATATTCATATATTTCCCCCGAAGATACAATTTTTATCATTTATTCTAGACACCTCGTTGATATCATTGTCGAATTGTCCGGTTGCAATTGCAATCATTTTGAAGAAACTAATAAAAGACAGTTGACTCATCAGATAATTATTCGGTAGATTAATTTCAGCAGCAACCGTTAAGTAACTCATTGATAGTATCAGCTGCCGCAGTAGGAAGTCATACTGCGGCAGCTGATACTATCAATAGATGAAAGAAATAGTAGGGACTAATAGTTCCGATATTGGTAACGAATCTGGTTATCTACCTGCGCTTTCCACAATCTATTGGCGCCAAATTTTGAGAATTATCGTCCATCTACAATTCTACCGTACTTCTTCAGTGCGATGTTGGGTTTATAATAACACCTCTCCATTTCTTCCGTGGATATCGTTAGAGGTGACTAAGGAATTAGAGTGAGGTACATTTTAAGCGACAAAGCAACCTGTCACTATTATACTAGCCAACTCAAAACCTAAAAAAATACTAGTAGTGGCTTCGAAACGTGAAAAAGTCATGGTTTTGCCTTTGTAGCGTTTCGTGCGCTCTGCCTAACCCCATAAGGGAAAACAGGCCAATTGTATGTAAGGACCTCCCCCCTTCTTCCCGTGGGTGTCGTAAGAGTCGACTCTGGAAATTGTATTGAGGGCGATTGGCTAGCAACCTGTCACTACAATATCACGTTACCCTCCATCTGGTTACCCTGAAATTGCTAAACGTGGCACTGGATTTTTGAATTCATGTGCTCTGTCTACCCCTCTTGGGAATACAGGCGTGAGAATATGTATGTATGTATCTACACATTACCTACGAAATAAACCATCCTTGCGTTGTAAATGCCGCCAGAGCTGAAGGTCTCGCCTGGCGACCTTGGGCTGGAGCCGGCATCCATGAAATGCCTTCACGCGGCGCTCCGCGTAATACATTCATAACACCCGCGGCGGGACCGCCTGTCCGCGGCCCATTAGCGCAGACGCCGCATGCATACTTATCATCTGCCCAGAACTCGCCCTTATTGAGAAACTTTTCCTTATTCCCGTGATAAACCAGACAATAAAGAAAATGATAACGAGGGTAACGCCGATATAAATAGCCGCAGGCGTGAAACAACATTGTGACCATCAGGCTTATTACTTTGCCCAGTAATGAAAAAATACTAAAGTGACGGAAAGCTATGAATAGCAAAAAATATAAGTAACTATTAGACGAGATGTCTATGTTTAATTTACATCCGAAATTTTGCCACTTGATAGTTTTCGGATAGATTGCTCTGTATATTCGGTAAGTAAACGTAAACTTCCACTAAGAAATTAGTCATTGATTTGATAATAAAATTAAAAATGCGAATATTTAAAGAAGTGCCCACAAAAGGTCTGTTTACCCCATTTTTTAAGTTTGGTGACCGTGACAGAGTGTTTAGTCTATTGTTCGTAGCCTTATAAATAATCCAAGGCGCTGGTGCAGTCGGCTACTCGTGCCTCACGCCACGATGCTCCGGCCTATCCTTGCACGAAAGTTTCCAATCCTTCATACTTGATAATTGCTGTTATTATCGTTTATTGGGGTCACAGCAGATTTATGCAGCTCTCTAGGCACGGACGTCCTTTGATAATGCCTCTACTCGCAATCCGTCGGTTCTCGGCTAGGTACCAACGGACGGTGATATCAAATGTCATGTTATAATTATTATCATGTTTACTTGTGTGTATTGTGTATCTAGGAGTCGGTTTGGAAATTCAAGAAAACGAATTTATTCCGCCGTCGCATTCCATATTTATTGCATGAAAATAAACAGTAAATTGAATAAAATTTGATTTTAAAATTGTAAATGCCATTATACAGGAATAGAAACATAATATGAATTTATTGGAAATTATATATTCAACGAGGTTATTTGTACTTAAATTATAGAATCGGTATTTTCATAGCAACGAATGCGACCTATCCTCTAAAGAAAATGAATGATGAGAATTTTTCGCCTCCTTATTGGTGTTACAAAGGGTGAATGAAATGATTAATCCTCGATTGATGCGAGTGATAATTGCTGCTCAAAAAAGAGATGGGACATCACATACCATAAACGAACAAAGATTAGTTAATTTATGTCTAGCTTAACGCTTACGAAACTTAACATCGATAAAATAACTCCTTAAGATCTTCTTTTTGAAGGTTATTCAGGTCGCGCTATCGGCGCGGGAATGAGAGGTATCTTCGCTGGGGGCGGCGGAGGTGGTGAAGTTATTTGATGAGGCCCTTGGCCTTGAAGAGGTCGCGCATGAGGCTCTTGAGGTAGCGGATCTCGCGCTGCAGGTCGGCGCAGCGCGAGCCCAGCTCGCCGTGGCGCGCGCGCAGCTGCTGCTCCTCGCCCAGCAGCACCTCGATCTCGGCCTTCTTCTTCTGGCGGTAGCGCGTGGCCGCGTTCTTGTTCTGCTCCTTCTTGCGCGAGCGGCGGTCGTCGCCGCGCGCGTAGGGCTTGGGGCGGCGGGCGCCGGCCGGCTGGGTCCAGTCCTCGTCGGTGGACGAGCGCGGGGAGGACGGCGGGGAGGAGCGGGGTGAAGCGCTCCCCAGCGAGGGTTGCGGCGAGGCTAGTTGCTCGGCGCGGTGGCGCACTAGTTCCTCCACGGCCTGCAGCTCGGGGTCGTAGGCGGGCGCGTGCGCGGGAGCGGGCCAGACGGCGGGCGGCGCGGCCTGCGCGTGCTGCGCGTAGCTCAGCAGCAGCTGCGTGGCGGGCCCGGGCGGGCTCTGCGGCGGCGTGAGGTGCGTGAGCTCGACGGCGCCGTACACGGTCTCGAACTCGCGCAGCAGCTCCTCGGTGGGCTGCGGCGCGGGCGCCGGCACCGCGTACACGGGCGGCGGCTCCACCGCCTCCGCCGCATGCGAGATGTTCTCAAATATTGGCAAGTCCACCTTCTCCTCCAGCCAGTTGGAGAAGATATTTTCTGTAACAATAGTAAATTTTCTTTTAGATTGGGTGTCACGTTCAAGCCTTTATTTATACATGAAAAACAAAAAGTGTGAGAAAACACAAAGGCGACACAATGTCAAAAGCGCTCGATGATCCCAAAACTAAATTTGGTTGCGTCTTCACAGTTTTAGATCAACTTGCATTGAAATGTGCTTATTAAAAAGAACAGCGCAATTACCAAAATCATTTGGTTTAAACTTGTGACAAAATAAACCTGTTTTTAAAATCAGTTCGGTTATGCATCGGTTGAAAAACCCGATAGTGAGTTAATAATTGTAAATTTTACGTCATATTATGTTTTTGTGCTAAGTTGTAATTGGTTTATAATCGATATTGGCCGCATTTGACAACGGCGCTTATGTTTATAAATAAATGCAGTTCAAAAGTGTATGTTTTGCGACCTCTCAGTAGGGTCGCGGTAACGGATAGAGGTCGCGCTGGACGCTGCGCTCCGGTCCAGCGCTAGTCGCTATGCGAGATATCATAGTTTACTTTAGGATTGTGACCCTGAATGTACGTGCACAAAAAAGATACGCAAGCACCTGCTGGTACCTAATATTTTATTGTTTATGGACTAAGTAAGTACTTACCTAAGTACAGTACTTATTGACATTGTCACTTTATAGATTACGCTTTAACTTCCTGAATATAAATAACCCCTTCGCAGAACGCTTTTGTCGTATTGCTTACTAATACAACTACATATACCTAACACTATGATATTGAAATGAGGTCAAACAAATAAATTAATCGACCGACGCATTTTCTAAGTAGAGCGAGTTGCATAGTAAGCATTCGGGCGCTACATAACATGATCTCACGTTGTTGCCAGTAATCATAAACATGTTTGTACGACGCCTGTTTTCTACTGTATTGAACTATTTATACACGTTATCTATTCAAATGTTTATACATGCCTACTGATTGTTATGATACGTTTAAAGAATACATTATTTGACATTTGTTTATGTGTAACTACTACGAACTTTAAATTTGAAAACAAAATCAATGTAAAATATACAAAAATAACAGCCAAAGAAATATTTTTGAAAGTTTAATCGAGTCGAGTTAAGGCACCAGAAAGCGCAATTAACTGTATCAGATAAAGAAATCGACTTTGTAGTCTTATACTTATTGCATATGAATAATGTTGGCATTGATCACAAATCAATGTGGAAGTTTCCAATCTGTTGGTGCCGAACATAACGAAGTCAGCATAAAATATAAAATGTTTATCTTTTATACATTTCATATTTTTTAAATCAGACTTTTGTAGTAGATATACTTAAACGAAAAGGTGTCCATAAATGACCAACAATGTCTGTATTGACTTGAGTGATACCACAGAATAGATAATAGTACAAGTACAGAAGCCTCACTGCTTTGATTTTCACAAATGCCGCCTTTTTATGTGCCTACACAATTATTATTAACAAACGGACCGCACGCTAGCAGCCGACATTGAGCTCTCTGGCGCCGCGCGAAGGTCGACATTACTAAACACCTTGTCAAATGACCCGAAAATAGGGTTGTCAAGTCAATACTTTAATTAAATACCTACCTATTATACCTAACTATTCGCGTGGTGTCAGAATAGAATAACACCTCTCTATTTCTTCCGTGGATGTCGTAACAGGCGACTAAGGAAATAGGTTTAGGTATGTTTTAGGCGACAGGCTAGCAACCTGTCACTATTCTACCTCTTCCATCTTTGCAAACCTAAAACTATGCTAGAAGTGACTGCGATATAAACGTAATCATGGTTTTGTCTATATTACTTTTCGTGTGCTCTACCTACCCCATTTGGGAACACAGGCGTGATTGTATGTAAGTAGGTATCTATCAGATTTATGTTGTTTGTAATATTTAAGCCAAAGATACATTTGGCGACATTTGTTGCGTTACATTTGTCGTGTGACATGTCGAGCGATGTAGCGCGACGTCGCCGGACATCGCTCGACATGTCGCGCGACACGTGTATATACGCGGATATAAGTCGCGCGACATGTCGAGCGATGTCGCCTAATGTATCTTTAGCTATACCTACTTAGCGGTTACACTTTTATTTATTCTATGACGCGATTTTTATAATCGACTGCAATACAGAATATTTTGGATTCATTTTGCTAATTAAAATATGATACGCGTTTGCGATGTAAACTGAGTCGTACTGCGTAAACAAAGAGGCGCGCGTGCGCCGCGGGTCAGTGCGCGGCAACCACTGATTAGGCCTCATCGATGAGGCCGCCGATATGTACTTGTAGCTCGGCGGCGGAACGGCGGAGTGACACCCCCCTGGTGATACGGTGAAGTGTAGGTGTCGAGTGAAACCTCGATAATGGTCATTGAGGTGCTTATTACAGACGTTTAACTGCAGTATTGCAAAAGTAAACCAGTTTAATGACAGAACTAGAGTTCGGGTTTCAAGAAGCTACATATTTGTTAATGCCTCGCGCACTTAGGTAGGACTTTTACTTGAAACTGACCATAATTACACCCAGTCCCGTTGAGATAAGGAGCAGCGGATGGTCAATTAGGAGAGCTAGAGCTAAAGGAGTGCGTAGTGCTTACGTATATACCAAAACAAAACACGTTACTCAAATACTCACTAATAAATTTGTATGGGGTCAGAAACGTATCAGAATATCATAATTGACAGTCAAGCGCATTCTACAATCAATTGAGTCTGATTGGTGAGATCGTGAGTCTGATTACTGCGGGGCTGCCTGGGGTTTAGGCAGTATTCGACAAGCTTTCACCTTTTTACATAAATATCTACAAATTTTATGATTTCAACGCGCGATTTTACTTTCTACAACATGTATTTAAAATCGCTTAATTATTTTGATATTTTATCCATGAGTTCCGTATAAAATAACCGTTTGATTCTAAAAATATTTAAGCTTTAACATGGATAGTAAACAAAGTTAACAATAGCACTTTTTTATAATAAAGATAAGTGCAGCAAAATCAAGCTAATTCGTTGTTCAGTTCCACAAAATGTCATATATTCGCTATAATTAGTAAAGTAGAGAAAGTACGCAATGACCGAATTCCCTTGTAAACAAGGAACCCTAAAAAATGCATAACTTGTAAATGACCAAATCAGAGCAGCTTGGTCAACAATCTTTTGGAATGGTCCGAGCTGGTCGAGATAACCTTTCTCTTGCGGAGTTCGCCGCCAACGCGCCTTCGATAAGGCGCTGATATTCTGGTTGAATTTCGTCAGAACTATACGAGATCTATAGGTACTTGCGTATCTATTCTAACTGAACCAGCCGAACCCGCTAGTGTCAATGACTTCGTGTTAATCAGGAATGTGATTTGACTTGGAAAGATTTGCGTACGTAGCTAGGCAATAAAAAAATAAGCGCGAGTTGTATTTTTCTCGAAACTTCTACATAATTTGTCGTGATTTCTCGTCCGAATTTAAATGACTCTACTGGCTGTTTATAAAACGTTGACCGGCATAACATTAAACTCGACCGTCCCAAGGCAGAGAACGAATGTAAAAAAATAACGATGTTTGCTCTTAGCTCGTTTGTCCTTTAAACAATATGAAAGGTACAAAGTACTTCTTGGTACTTATCAATGTAGAAATGGAAACAAGTGGTCAATAAGTCTGTTTAATTATTGGGCGAACAGCGAGCGAGGTCGCCTTGTGCGCGAACTGGTTATCGGTCTGCACGGGTGCAAGTGTTGAGCGCCAGCGTTAACGCTTGACACAAATCAAAACAACAAACAAGTTCAGCAAAAGGACGCGGCGCGGCGCGGCCGCTCGTGGCTCGGGCCGGCGCGCCGCGCGCAATGGCGGCCCGCCACGTGAAATTCCATAACCGATACATAACCGACTTGTTACACTTATAGCTCTTTGCATTTTTACGCTAATAAACATTCGATTTCAGTACAAGCATACCAATTTAACACAAAGAACAGCTACAAAACACCATTTCACTTGACTCTACAGATATGCTTCTGTTGATGTTATGTTATTTGGCACCCTTAGTCTGGTGTTTTTAACGTTAACAAGATGATATAAACGTCATTGGCCTTCATAGATGCACTAATCAAAAAACACCACAAGACTGTAAGGTCTGTAAGTAAGTGTAAATGTAAGTTAAAAAACGAATAGTCAAATGAGTTCTGTTGACCAGAATATACCTATTTGAAGAACGCAGTAAAATTTGGAGCATTCAGACCTTGAGCGTTTACGCCAGAGTGCCTTTCAATAAACCAAAACAAACAATGCACGCTATCAGCGCGCCGCTGTAACAAACACCGCATTACCACGTACCAACATACAAGTCTGCGAGGGCCATCACGAAGACAAACTTTTACTCAAATATCGCTTAACGAATCCACAATAACTTGTCCTTAACAATAGTTCTAATGATAATATGATTATAAAGGCAGTGGTATCCTAAGCCGGAATCCTCGATATGCGGGCGATGGTCGTCGTAAATGTTTCACGGGCGATTCCGAGATCTAACGTCTTTTGACGAGTTTCTGTGAGTTGAAAACTATCTCCTTGTTAAAAATGCAGCGATAGTGGCACTTCATTCTAACGGCGTCCAGGCTGCGCATGGACGGCGGCAGACATAAGTCTCGAGCCGAGCGCGAGCGCCCGTAATGTGTTTCTCCAATCGAATTTATTGTCACGGGTGAGAGAACGAACGGCGCCACCAGCAGGCGCGACGCGGCACACGCTATTACTGCGCGGCGCGCGCCGGCGCAGGCTGCCCCTCCACGGGCTCCGCGGGCTCACGGCCGCGCGCCTGCAGTGCGCTGCAGCGCGCCGGCGCCACCACACATGCCCTGTCCTCACTACGGTTATCAAACACTAAACCTACACAAACAACGAATAGGCTCACGGTTCAAGACTCCCCATTCAGTACGTCTAGTCAGTCTAGTGTATTCAATTCGATGGTGCAGTCGTTAACGAATTCGTTTGCGAGTTATCGGAAAATTGTATGGAAACCGAGACAGCGCCGCCAGCGGAACGTTTGCACAACTGCCACGGTCGACAAGTCTCCATACATTCCGCGACAACTCGCAAACGAATTCGTTAACGACTGCACCGTCGAATTGAACACACTAGACGCTCAGACTCGATTGAAATCAAAACGAAAGCCCTTCAATCATCACAACGCTTCAATCGAAGGTCTTTTCATCACGCTATGGTTAATTAATATTATTCCGAATAATATTAATAATGATATCACAAGCAGCCTATTTTACACGCACTAGACAACGAACAAATATATACACATTTAATACACGTTTGACAATCTAAGCTCTTGAAGCTGCCCTGACAAAAATTTAGATCTGACTCCTCATGCTTGAGTCAAGTTTGTCTACCACTAGGTCCGATCATCATTTAATTTCTGCATTTGATCACAACAATAATTTTTTATACTTTAATTTTGTAAGTTTGTAACCGATACCAAAAGAACTAACCGAACTATCGTAATGAGAATTGTTTAACATAATAGATTTAACTGAATAAAAATGCATAGATACTTAATATAAAATTAGTGAGAAAATATGGGGTGTAAATACAGTATACTTTTGTATTCCGCCCATGCCGACAGTCAACCCAATGACCCTTGGGACGTGACGTAAATGTGGACAAAAGATAACAATGAACGGGAAAATCACTGGGCATGGACAAGAAATTGTATTATTTGAACGATTCCACTGCAAATAGGGGATAAACAAAATTAGGACCCTTAAATTTGTAGCGAGATTTAACTCGTTTTCTTACTGAACTATGACTGAATTGGCTCCTTAACGTTCAATGATTCAACTAAAAAACCAATAGTTAAACAAGTTAAAATTAACTTTAACTTTTCATATCCATCAGCCTGTGGTTGAAGATCTGATACGCGAAGAAACGCTGATACATGAAAAGAAATTAGACTTTAAAAAGAGACATCAACTAAGTAATTAAAAAAATAATGATAATAATTACACTCCTCAACAGAGTAAACTTTAATTATTTCGTTACTTAGATAGATAGATAGATAGATAGATAGATTCATTTATTTCTCTTTGAAAATCACATTATATCTAAATTACATGTCAGACACAAGGAATTCACAAAAAGATCGTCAAATGGTAAAGAATAGTTAATAACTAAGTAATAAATACAATAACAAATTAATGTCAAGTAATAATGTAAATAATGTCAAGATCACGAATATCAAAATAAAATAAAATCACAAAATGTGAAAAATGTCAAAAATCAAGAAATAAACGTTAAGGGTAAAATGTCAAAAGGTAAACAAAAATACTAATAAAATCTAAAAGCAATTCACAAAAAGATCGTCAAAGTGTAAATAAAATAATAATGATAATGAATAATAAATAATAAAACATTCAAACATTGATGTCAAATTCCAGTAACTAAGTAACTAAGTAACTTTAAGAGTTATCAGTTATTATTACAAATAATAAGCAAATCATGCTTTTAAACGATGCAGACACATGCTTGTCAGCCGACGAGGGTGTGTCAAGTCCGTGACACGTGCCTCGCCAACACAACCAACTACACAAACTTGACTGAACAAGATCCGGATCTGATTAGTTTTAACCTTTTCAGCACAGATAAGGTTTTGGCACGGCGGGCGATGAGATAAAGAGCTGCCTAGTCACCCAGGTTGGTGACGTGCGCAGACCGGCCCCCTAGATCATTCATCATTAGTCTGGATTGACGAGATAGGCTGACAATGACGTAATAACAGCAGGAATGATTGTGCAATTGCACGGTTTTTATATAGTTAATCGTAGATACGATTAGTTTTACTTTTTTATCCTATTTCTAGATAAGATAAAAGAAAATGTTTTTATTTTAAGCAAGTCACGATGACATATTGACACACGTTGACCTGGTTTTGAGATCGTCAATATGTTAAGAGCTTTCTCCCCGTAGAAGAAGAAGACAATTGACATCAGATTTACTAGATTTATTAAATTCAATTCGTTATGCAGATGCACGTACTTAATCAAAAATCTTCCAGCCTGTATCAAATTGGCATATTATGTTGCCGCACAAAACGTCGAAATCAAAAATTTTTATACTTTCTGCTAATAGAAGTTGGCAATCGTGCAAACAAAGAAATGGGTGAAATAATTTGAAAACTAAATAAATATTTAATGTAGAGAGATTGTAATTTCTACATTTGTAATTTATGTAAGAAAATGGTTTCAATGGTTAAAGAAGTGTGGAATATAATATTTATCGAAATCCAAATATTCATAAATATAGAAAAATCTGTTTATACAAGTGTCAACTGAACAATAGGATGTTTTTGATCCATAACTACTTCACCAACGCTTGACAGATTGTTGGAAGAATTGAAATCTCTACAAATCTTTATAGGTAGCCTCAATGGCCTAGTATTGTTATACGTTTTTGATTAATCAATTAATCATTCGCAAGTTAAACGTCACACTGATCCGTATTACAATTTAGACATCACGAGTTTTCCGAGAAGAGTAAGAGTTAAGATTCCTTCCGTTAATGGTTGCAATAGACGAATAATCAATTCAATACGGTTGAGATACTCGTGTACCAATTTCATTCATAACCTCATTTCTAAATAACCTTTGGCAGTTGTTTAATAATTCATGACGCTTCTAAAATGAAACATTTTATTCAACTAGATATTAGATGATTTTTCAAATTATTTAAATACCTACGACAGCGAACTAAATAAATGGATTTTGATACATGCGCACATTTTCTTTCTTATGGAAAAGAGATAAAAAAACTAAACAAAATCTTAAAGAAGACAACTTGTTAAACATTTTAAATTCAATGTCATAAAAGTTTGACCTCTCCTTGGTAATATGCGCAATCACAAGTATCGCCACCAAAGAACAAAGTATAATTAATCAATTAATTATAACAGTTACAATAAAAAGTACATTTAATTTTAGTAGTTCGTTGCATCGCGCCATGCTTGTTATTATCCCGTTTGCGGGTCACTCCCTCGCTTTTATCAGAATAAAATAATGTAAACAGCTCCACATCTCACATCTTCTGACCAATATGACTTGAACAGAAATATGTTCCTACCTATGCTATGTGAAGTAATCAGTAGTCATACATCACGTTTTGCACAAAAGTTGATATTTTCTCTTTTTTGTAAAATTGTACGTTTTTCTTACTCAGCCGATTTAGCACGGCAAGGCTCGAGTCGAGTCGTGCGCTATGAATATACTTGTTACTATCTAACTAGAGACGACAGAAAATTACAGGTAGTCTATATCACGCGCCAGCCGAACGCGCCCGTGTTGTCGTACTAAGCCCACGGAACTAGCACTATTGATAGTATTGATTTAAAAGCCAAAAACATCCATGTTTTTCATAATTTCGACGCTTTCAACTACGCAACCCTCTTATACAGAGTATATGAACAAGAGTAAATTGCGTATGAACAAAAGTCGCATTTATAACGGAAACTATCATTCAGGATTTTTTTTTCCATAATTATCGTGCACCTTTTCTTTAATTCAGAAATATTACGTTTTTGTTACTCAGAACCACGAAAACCAATTTCGGAAAACATCTAGCTATATCCAAATAGTTTAATATAAACAGTTTATTTTTAAGAATTGATATCCAAATTCAAGCTACTTTTAGTGCCGGCGCGCACTACGACTTTTTGTCGCGCGACACGATTTTAAAATCGCGATGTCCATAGTGATTTTTTCATCGTAGTGCGCGCGATGACATATAAACCCTTACGTTGCATTTCTGCGATAAAATTATCGCGCGATAAAAAGTCGTAGTGCGTTCTTAGCCTTACACGAACTGCGCGTATTATAGAGATGACGGCTGTAATATAATCGTTTTGTTTAGTTCCTTTATAACTGACGGTCACAGAAAAATATAGCGCAACATGTTTTTTAGTTCATCAAATTATTTTAAATCGGCAAAGACAGATTATCAAACTTCCGTGTATTGGGGGCTTGTGACGTCAACCCTCTGTAAAAATTGTACTCAATAGTAACGTCACTCGAAACTTCCGTTTCGGGCGCCTCGATTACATTGTAGCCGTAGTGTAGATGGGCAGTAAGTTGAGTTGGTATTTAGGTGTTCCAGAAGGTTCTGTAAATGAGTGAGTGGCGTACCTTGCTTGCATTGGCTTTCTAACTGCTGGAGGAGATCGCTGGCCAGCTCGGCGCGGCTGGGCTTGGCCTCGGGCGGCGAGGGCGGGTACAGGCTCGACACGTCATCTTGGAGGTGGAAGTCACCTGACTCTATCTTAGTTGCAGCATGAGGGAAGGTCTTAAGAATATCTGTGGACAAATTAAATTTTAAATGATTTTTTTTTTTAAAGTTACGGGCGAAACAGTTCAGAAAGTTTGAGAAATGTCAATTGGAATATTCCGCTGGTGGAAATAATTCTAATTTATAACTCGAATCAAGCGTCGTAGAATATAATATCGATCAAGTTTTATTAGTTAATTAATTGATTACGAACCTAAACAAATTAATTTAGAAGCTTAGCCTTGCTCTGTTTCGATATTTTTTTATAAAGTTAATTAAATTAAACACATCACCAAAAACCTTAAAAACTATATGCTTACATTGTAGAAGATTCAACTGGAAATTTCTACACAGATCACAGATTCCGTTATTTTGGTAACAACACATTTTTCACAACAATACTTGAAGTAATTGACTAATTAAAATAATACTGGAGCACTGTTTAATATATTTAATTTAATGAGAGCGTTCGCTGAATATATCCGACGAGCTTCAAGGTAATCGTAAGAAGCTTAGATAAGTAATGGACAAAATACAACGGGACTCAGAAGACGTCAGTATATATATGAACGATATCTCTCGCACGCCATTACGTCAAAGCAACGCCCAGATATGGTGATACTTCAAATCTTCTGTGATACTGTCACAACAATATTTTTTGTTATTTAAACATCTTCAGATTTATGATACTATTTATACGACTGCCGAACCACTCGAGTGGTACATTGTTAATAGGGGTAGAAAAAATGGTTCCAAGCTTTTATATCATGTTTATTATTACCTTTGTAGAGATATAGACACCAGATAATGTTAAGTTGATAAAGTGTTGATAAATCAGTTGTATTCTGGCAAATAATAATATGGTTATTTTTTACATTTATTATTTTAAGATTTTTTACATAATTATTTTCATCTTAGGTAGCTTCTATGCAGAAAAAAAATTGTACATTTAAATACCAAATTCGTTACCAGCGCTTTTTTTTACTTAACAGAACTGCAGTTGTATCTGCGATTAAACATTAGGTTTCTAATTATCCTGCTTATTACAATTAATTGGCATAATCTGTAGTAAACGCGCCTTGGCATCGAAACTATATGCGCTTATCAAATATCATATCATTCCTAAGCGTATTTTAAACTTTTTTCTTTTAAAATGACTCGCTACAATTCACTAGTAGTTAATTGTAAATTGCAGCTTCATAAAACACATCTCTTATTTTTTTTTTAATATTGCTCATATCATAAGTTATAATCCAATATTCTAGTAATGATTTGTACTACTTAATAGACAAGAATATTAAACATGAAAAAAAATCTACAGAGTGTCAAGAGTGTAACTAAGGATTATTTAACCCATTTATTACATATGGGACGACGTAAAAAAAATTAGAACCTGATTTAGATTGATATCGAATTGGCTACACCAACACCACAAAAAATTGGATATTAAGCAATAAGGTATTAGTATGAAATTAAGATGAAAGTTTTTCAGGCTAACGGAGGGGAACCACCGGTATGAGACCTTTGAAACCTGCACCTGCAGTTGCACTTCGTCCTTTTTTAATAATCCAACGAAGTGTGAGTTGTCCACTTCCACGCTATAAATGTCACCATTACTGTGCATTTCGATAACAAAAAGCCACGCATCGTGACAAAGGGTTTTAGAAATGCGATCATCGCGCTTACGTGTCACAATGTGACGCTTATAGTCCGGGGGGCAGCGGCATTTTTAACAAGTCATTTTATGCCTGCTGATGTTAATATAGAAAACTGAATGCATGTGGCTCATGATGAAATCGATCGTCAGCTAGTCCAGTAGTGATGGATGTGAGACCAGGAAGCTGCGGAATACATAAAAAAAACCGAAAGTTATTTTATACCGCATGACTTTTTTTTAATGTGTAATTCAGATTAATTAGAATACTTATTTAAAAAAATAATCAGCTGCACGGAATTTTTTTCATGTATAATTAACATTGATTAGAATTTTTTTTTAATAGTCAGCTGCAAGGCAGAGAGGGAATTATGCGTCAGCTGAGCGTGCGAACTTGCAAAAAAAATGCCTTTAAAAAAAATTACATGATTTTAGACATACTTACATATACAGGAATGTGATATTAATAATCAGCTGCATTATATAGCGGGAGAAAGACCGTCAGATGGAGCAGGAATGTATCACTGCGCGCATATATCTCTATGACGCGCGAAATATTCACAGCTTCTTTTTCTTTACTAGTATAGTGAAGTAACGATCAGAATAAAAACACTAATCAAAATAGCCTCTGCCTCCCTGACTATTAATACACACTATCGCTAAATCGACGAGTATGATCAGTAGCTAATCAGTGTTTACCTCGCTTACACGTTAGCTTGATTGTAGAAAGATTTTGTATGATTTAACGAAAGTTATAAAATAGCTCTTTCTTTATTAAAACAAAAAATGTATCAAGCCAGGCAGATGGTTCGTAAACAGATTGTTATTGCTATCCTTCGCTTGATTATCCAGTAGAGTACCTGACAATTTTAGACGGTGATCGAAACTTTCCGTTTCTGAAAATTACTGTATTTGTTGTAAAACTCTCCTGAAATTTCCGGGAATTATTCAAACTTTTTGGAAATTTTTCGCAATTTGCACACCAGTACGAAACCAAATTTATCATTCATTATTCATCATTATGTCATTTCGACTTTCCATCAGGTGGGTGAGGCGTGTTAGGGGTCAACAGCTGGTTAGATTAAAAAACCGGCCAAATGTGAATGAGACTTGCGCACTAATGGTTCCATATCACTAATCATCTATTCAACGTTAGTTGTTATCATGCAATAACACATTTTTTTCCATTGCTTGTCTAAATTTTGCGGAAATTTGCGGTCTAAACGGTGCATCTTTTAATATTGTTGTCTTAGAAAATGGTTTTTTTTTCATAGCCATAAAGGACAGTAGACCTGACCTGAGTATTTGATATCAATTTTATCTTGATTTCTCCACGCGTTCCTGAGGGAAAGGGTCGCAAAGTGATCCTATAAGGGTTCCGGTATTCCTTGCGAGGTACGGAACTAAAAAAATAGTTTAATTTACTTATAAACAGGTAACAGGCTCAAAAGGCATCAACTAATAATACAAGAGTCGTTTCCAAAAAAACGTGTACCTAGTTGAGACCTTTAATTAAAACAAAACTTAATTCCTCTGTGCCATACGATAGTTATAAATCGTATTTTATTTTGTTATGAATCCTTAATTTAGATACTTACTTACATAGTTTTTAAAACGACTCAATAATGATCGTTTTAAATAAGCTTTCCGTGAAATGATTCAAGAGCGACCGTCATGTCACATCTTAACTATTACAACCTATCCAGCTTACTATCGAAACCCATATTCATATCATTCGTCTAAATTACTTTTGAATGTAAATAAAATCATACTACCTGCAAGCCACGTAATCGATTAATTACACTCAAAGGCTTTGATTTATCAATAATTTTTAATAATATCAACAGCTTCAATACACATTTGTATTATTTCTAAGGCTGTAATTTGATTAGCTATCAGCACTCAAACGTAAAATGTAACTTTAGTTTCTATCGCGTTTCCTTGACTTTTTAATACCTTGTCTACCGGGTGTCCCGTGGCAGATTTTGGATTTCAAAGTTAATTCTAAAGATGTTTTTAATTGAGAATAAAAATGTATTTGTAATTAAAAGAAGATGAAATATGCGGATTTTGTTTTTTTAAAGCGTAATTTATCGAAATGTGTCCATCGCTGCGCACTCGCTCGGGGAATATTTCCAGTGCATTCTGATTGACGCACTGCAGTACTGACGGAAAAATAGCCTCAAATTCCAAAAGATTTGTCAAGTCATTATAGTATAAATTTATCTTTAAGTTTTCCCCGTATAAAAAAATCCAAAGACGTGAGATCTGGTGATCTGGATGGGCATCCAATGTCTTCAAACCGGCTATTCGATTTTCCGAGGAAGATTTTCTCGAAGAAGGCTCATCACATGTTCTCAAAGAACTCCTTGCGCTCTTTGACCGACTAATTTTTAAATTCCTGTACCAATTGGAACTTAAACGTATGGAATTTAATGTCCAAGCTTGAAAAACGGTGCACCATGGTTTTTGGCAGCCGCAAACTTGACGCTTTCTTACACACGGAATGGCGGGGACTACTTTGCACGCTGCTTTCAACACGTGCAATGGTTTGATCAGTCCTTGACGTTTGGCTGGGACCTGGGAGGTGGCTCCTTTACTATTGGACGTGTTGCATTGAACTTCTGGATCCACGTCCTAATCAGAATTCTACTCGGTGCGTCACTTAATAGACGAATATTGTAGTTAGAAAAAAATGACCGGTGGGCTACAGCGCACAAATTTATGCTTTAAAATACGCTTTAACTGCGAAACCGCGCTGCACGCCAGTCCACTGCTGCACCTTGGCTAAGCAATCCGCATAAATGCCAAGTCAAACGGTAAAACTTTCCCGCCCCTACGCGCAACCGTTGGAAAAATATTCAAATTTCAAATCCAAAATCTGCCACGGGACTCCCTGTATACGGTAAATGTACCAATGCTCGACGCCTCAACGCCCAGTAGATGACACCCATCTGTCACCTATCTTACTATGACATAAGGTTGCAAGTCCCATGTATTGGGTCAGTGTCGAGGACAGGGAAGTTTACCTTACTATAGTCTATTTTTTATTTTCAGATACGAAATTGACAAGAGCAAATGTCAAATTCTCAAATTTAGATACATACATACATACAATCACGCCTGTATTCCAAAACGGGATAGGCAGAGCACATAAAACGCTACATAGATAAAACAATGACTATTTCACGTTTCGTGGCCACTTCTAGCATAGTATTATTTAGGTTTTTAGGTGGCAGGTACAATAGTGACAGGTTGCTAGCCTGTCGCCTAAAGTATACCTTAATCTATGTCCTTAGTCGCCCCTTAAGACATCCATGGAAGAAATGGAGAGGTGTTATTCTAAACCCGATACCACACGGGTCAAATTTAGAAACAACAATTTATTGCATCAAGATATATTATACGGAAAACTATGACTATCGTAATGAGCCAAATTTCTACTTAATCGATTATTTTACGGTATAACATACGTATAAATATCGGTACTAAATTTGATTTATCGTTAACTTTCAATAGTAGAATAAGTGAAAAAACTGGGTTTAGAGTTCAACGTACCATATGGACGGCACACCGCTTCACTAGAACTCCTCCTGGCTGAATTTTGGATTAACTTTTTCGTAAATTTACTGTTTCCCTTGTTGTTTCTCCCACAGGCTACGGGGTTTGAAAGACCTCAGTTGCGGGTTATCGGCGGAGTGGTAACTGGTCATGCTCTCGGTAACAAACACTTACACACCATGGGTGTTACAGACAGTCCCCTGTGCAGAGCCTGCATGGAAAAGGACGAGACAGCTACGCAAACTCTACTGGAGTGTTCCGATTTGGCAGACTACAGGACGAAGCACCTTGGAAGACCGGGGTCGCTCAAGGTGGTTGCTGGTAACGTGAAGGGATTATTGGCGTTTCTCCAGGAGCTCGGCTGGCATGAATAACGTGCTGGCCGGCACCTCCACGAAAAATAGGTCTATCTAAGCCGTCGAGTGGCGGAGACCAGCTCGTCCTACAATCTACAACCCCTACTTGTTCATAGTTAAACAGAAAAATGTTTGATTGTCTGCGAGACAAAATTTGTTAAAAGAGCAAAGGACGGCAAGAAAAAGTTGACTCATCCTACTAACTTGCACTCCCAACAAAAGTATTTTACGCAACAAGTTACGAGCACATAAAAATAACCCCACTTGGTTGTTTTGAGTATAAAGTGTTTTATCCCTTTCATGTAAAAACATGATGTTATAATTAAATTTCAAAACATATTTTCATTGGATACAAGATAAACAGTGGAAAAGAGGCGATCGCTGTTCCAATCGAAAACACCAGCCTATATGCTCAGTTAAATGAAAAACAAATATGTTTTTGTAAGCCAATGACGTGATCCCTTATCAGTTATAACATCCAGTCACTAACTGAGCTAGTGATTATCAAGACACACCCACGTTTTCGGCATGGCAACCGACCAATAGATAGCGTGGAAAATTTAAGAGTTACTATTATCATCATAAAGACTTATTTAAGTGCTGTTGACAATCAGATTAAATATAAGCACCTGGTACAGTTTTATACCTCGTTAATTACAATTTTTCTATTAGGTACTTATTATTCGTGATAGCAATGATTCAGAAGGATTTTTACTGTGTACTCCTTATCAGAAAACCCATTTCATTCACTAAATTTAGCGTTTAAGTAAATTCCTTGTCGTTTCCTGTAGGAGTTTTCTTGAAAATAGGTCAGGCATCTGTTTAAATGCAGTCCACGCTTCCGCTGTGGGGTCACGGAGAGCACTGCTGGATGCACAATTGTGTCGGACGACCGACACGGACACTTTGCATAGGAAAGGTGAAAGTAGTAAAAGATTTGAGGACTAGGTATCACCTAGGTTGCTGTTCCAATGTGTCTTGTTTCGTTTGATCTGACTACCGATTTTAGAAATACGGGCATGATGTGATGATACGGATGACATGCATTTATGCGTAGGCATATTTAAGAAAGAAAGAAAACATTTCAAACAACATAAGATTCAAAACAAAAGAATTTAATAAATAATTGGATGTTAGTAAAAAGCCAAATGTTCATTTAACTTAAAATTCGAAATCCTTGGACAGCTGCGTTAGCCCGAAATTGTGAGTATTTTTTGTGGTAAAATTCTATATTTTCACAAGAAATATTATTTTGGGTGGATTTTATGAAACTAGAATAATTTAGTCTTGGAAAGTAATTCTTACTGGTTTTTTTTATGATGAATTGATTTACTCGCGACTAAAGAGTGAGTTATTCCAAGATTAAATTTTATTCTCAGTTGGTTAAAAGCAGCTTTCTTTAAAGTATTGTACCTACTTAGAGCATTGTGCTATAATGCCTATAATGCAGAAACATTAGTTAATAAATAAAAATGTATTAAAATTATGGATTTTGTGAAAATGTGTTTCGCGCGAATGAAGTTGCCAATTGGGCAATTGCTATTAATCTCATTCTAAACATTACAGATTGCATCTCGGGAGGCAGGCGGCGTCACCGGCGGCTGGTAAACTTCGGAAGTTTACGAGTCAACTTTCAAAATTTCCGAACATTTGAGATTCTGTAATCTTCCATTACTAATGATATCTTCGGTTGATAAGGAAGACATAGCCATAACACCGTGACAACTTTGGCAACGAGCTCTGATAATGGCACGTTATTTTTTCGTTAAGCGATATTATCATCAGATAGGTAGGTAATAAAAACGATCTGTTCATCAATAAATTTTCCGTAATGACTGTGATAGTATAATTTAACTTATTGATGACGTTTTCACTTCTATAACATAGCAAACACAGCGAAAAAAAAATAACTTGATTAAACTAGATGATCTGAGTCAATATAAATCGTTTTTTCTAGTTGCTAGAGCTAGTATTATTACATTATTATTTACAGTAACTCTCAAGTTGCACAAATACCAAAACAACTGTATGCAAGTCAAATGTAAATGGCCATAATTGCTTATTTAGTGTTTTGTCTATTAGGCAACAAGTATATGGAAATGTACAGTAATGAGCATAGCCTGATAACATCTCCGTATTATTCCTGACCTCATTCCTATCGCTATCATGTGCATGAGGTGAATTCGTGGGGGGTGCTGGTTCAGGAATTAAATAGTAATTAATTAGATTATTGTACTATTTATCGAGTCAGACGGTCACAACCAACTTATAATTAGGTTCAGATAAGAAAACACCAAGTTCAACACTGACTGGCCCCCTTTTGAGATAAAAGTTTTTACAATACTAAATTCTATTCTAGCAAAATCGTGCTAAAAGTAGGTACTTAATTAATACTGGTAATGAGTCAATTCCCCCTTTCTTCCCGTGGGTGTCGTTCCCGTGTGGTGCCGGGTTAGAATAGCACCTCCCCCTTTCTTCCCGTGGGTGTCGTAAGAGTCGACTCTGGGAAAGGGTTAGTGTATTGTGGGCGATGGGCTAGCAACCTGTCACCGCAATATCACGTTTAATCATCTGGTTACCCTGAATTTGCTAGACGTGGCACTGGATTTTTGAATCCATGTGCTCTGCCTACCCCTCATGGGAATACAGGCGTGAGTATATGTATGTATGTATGTAATGAGTCAATGGAATATATATAAAACATATACATACAACCACGCCTATATTCCCAAATAGTGTAGGCAGAGCACACGAAACATGACATAGAGAAAACCATTACTATTTCACGCTTCGCAGCGATTTCTAGTATAATTTTAGGTTTAAAAACAGATGCAAGACGTAGAATAGTGACAGGTTGCTAGCCTGTCGCCTAAAGCATACCTAAACATATTTTCTTAGTCGCCTCTTACTCCCTCTTGGAAGAAATGGAGAGGTGTTACTCTAACACGACACGAAAATGCGGACGTGGAGGCTTCAATAGAGGAAGTTTCCTACATACTCTCACACTAATTAGTGATAACAGGATTAAAATAGTTGAGCCGCTCCATTGCCACTTTCAAGTTTACGTTAACATATTGTAAGATATAAATGTAAATTTGTTTAATAAGACAAATAAGTCTGCAATCAGATATAAAGAAGTGGACAAATATGTACACTTTTAAGATTGAGGATGAGTCAACTAATTTGTATTACGGCAATTTTACGAATTCTAAACACAAGGTTGTAAAGTTTAAGAATAACTCCGGTAAGATTTCTGCTTTGGATACATGTCAATTGGGTTGGATACTTATTGATAAAGACGCAAAAATTGATCCCTTGGACTACATTAGCTGGCAATATTAATTACACTCCCAGAAACAAAAGGGTTTATAAAACTAATGTAATCGGTGGCAATAGCAACCGCACCCTACTCTAATGCTGTTAATATTTATTCTGTAAAAAAAAAACAATATGGCAAACCAAAGTTAAGTAACTGGAATTATTACTTACCAAAAATGTGGTCGAAATAGTGGGGATACATGGTACTTCTTGTTGAGATTCGTAGAGAACAGTGCCACCTATCGGCGCGCGGTCGAACTTATAACACGCGGAGATAACGACGAGAGGCGGATTCGTTATTAACCGACTTCATTTGTACAAGTCATGTCAGTGAACTTTAATTTTAAATATTTTGGAACGATATAACGCACTAGAAAAACAAAGTCTAAAAATGGCCTATTATTACATAATGATTTTAGCAGTTACATAAAACATTCTACATGCAGTGCCTAATAGTTTGTTAGCTATAAACTATGATGTTACCCAGTAGCGCCCTCTACAATTCTACAAAACATTGCCTAGGTACTTGGCTGAAGTAAAGAATTAAACTATTTATGTCATTCCAAACAAATACTCTCCTAAAAATCTAAGTTATTACCGTTATTGGGATAAAAATAGAAAACTCTGCAAAAAGGAATAGTTTAGAACGGCTTGAATTAATGAGACCCGCGGCTTGAATTGAAAAGTGCGGCCTATAGAATATGCCTTTGTTTAAATACATTAATTTAATGAGTAAATTATATTTTTATTATAAAATATATTGCGCCACCCGATGTATTTAGTGATTTTTGTTGGTCGTGGGTCCCATCTAATTTGGACATCCCTGTTTTAGAACGTTGTGAATTGCGACGTCATAACCGTCATAAGTTCAAATTTTATGCAAGCATGCTTCAAAGTTATTGGTTTAGCCGAGTTAAGTCCATACTTCAATAATATTCTGGAAAGCTCAGTACCGTAGCACGTAGCGTAGTTATTGAATAACTAATTAATAAGTATAAACAGTGCCGTAACTACGGCGGTGCCAGCACAGGGAGCAAGCCCTGGAGGCTGGAGGGGCGCAGAAATGACCACACACCAGACCACTATCTTCAAGGGCACAGTTTTGAAAGCTCGCACCGGGCGCTTAAGAGAATTAGACTTTAGGCTCTTCACTTGAATAATAGACTGTCACGTGTTATTAATTATTATAAAATTTCAGTGTGATTTTGGGCTTAGAATAACACCTCTACATTTCTTCCATAGAAATTATAAGAAGCGACTAAGAAAACAGGTATGCTTTAGGAGACAGGCTAGCAACCTATCACTTTTATACCTCTTTTGTCGATGTTTCAACCAAAAATTTCGTTAAAATGTTAGTTTTGACTATTTATTGTTTTGTGTCCTCATCCTACCCCATTTGGCAATACAGGTGTGATATAAGTATGAATGTATGTTATCATAAAATAAAGCTAAATCATTGACATATTTCAATTTCTACCACTATTACAACCCCTATTACAAAACATAGAATAAAAACGACAGATAAAAGAAACCAACTAAAACATCTACATCAATTATAATAGAGATAATAATATGGGAAACACCACAAGGAAAATTACTCCAAGAAACCTAAACGAAGCAGTTTTCTACAACTATACAGATCCGGCATAAACTGCAACAAGTAAGATAATCCCGTCCACCACGTGCAGATAAAATTCCCCTCCATGTGCCACCATTAATTCATAAAATAGATAACTCTTATGTCTACTACGTCTTCAGTTTGAATTCAAGCGTAAAAAGCGCAGAGGTCACGGGTCACGTTTATCGAGGCACGTAAAGTTCACTGGCGTACGTCCGACGAGGGCGTGATACGGCATCGCCAGATAAACGGGTTCGAGTACTTGCTAGGACCTGATAACCACAATTGTTCCAATTTTTGAATGAACTTCGTAGTTGTATCGTAAATGCGCAGCAACTTATTTGATGCAAGCGCTCGATAACAGGCCAGAATAAAACATAGATCTTTTCGGGAAAAACCGTTGCTTCTTTTACTATAGTGTAGTGGCATAATGGTATGACATTTATGGCCAATTAATACCTGTTCGAAACAAATAGAGCAACGGCTAAATAAATTAGCATAGGTTTTTCTTTCTTTCTTAGGTTTTATTACGGCTGTGTGAATATTCACAAATAACTAAGCTAAATAATTAAGTTATACCCGAGGAAAAACCCACTCGACCCCTAATTTAACTATAAAATAAATAAACAGGTGTTCTTCTTGAAGCCTAGTCACTTAATGAAATATTATTCCAAAATAGCATTTACTGAACTGAACATGTTTGATAATGATCGCTTAAGCCGGATCGTGTGATACCCTGGTCAATTGAAAATTTTGTTTGTGTTTTTAACGAGTAATAGTGCTTTTCAATTACATCATCCCAAACTCAGACTGATAAGGTACATTGCTCTTTAGATAAAAGGCGTATCAAATGCATAGAGTCATGCGATAAAAATACTCCGCTTTTTCGTTGTCTAATCATACCTACACCATAAACATGAATATTAATTATTTTCCGATGCCGGGAAAAAGTAAACAAGTACGGGCACAAATTTTAATAGTGCAACACTACTACAGGAAAACTAATTAAATTTTTATTTAAGTGATAAATATTCTTAAGATGTGATAATAAATCTAATTTTAAGACTTAATTATGTAAATTTACATACAGTAGGTACACTTTCTACAACAAAAAAACAATTCGATCTAATAAGATAAATCATGTGGTGACAGAATGCGGACCAAAACGCATGACCACTCTCTTTCGCAAATGAAAAAAAAACCCGTAAGGTAACGACATAGCGTACAGACGCTATATCGTTACCTTACGGGTTTTAAAATATCTATAAAGAACAGTCTTTATAGACTCGTGAAAAGTAAAATAAGGTAAGCACTTCTAGTATAATTCGTGATTTCTTAAAGCGACAAATTAAAGTACTGGAGTAGGAAAGACATTTCCTGTTCTTTTGTGAGTGACGCAGTGGAAGGTAATTGCAAACGTATAATTTCTCAGAGGTATTTTATTCCGCAAAGAATGTTAAATAATTATTAAGGAAAATCGAACGCAATTTCCTGTCTTGTATCTAGTTGTGTCACTCGCATGAACCATAATTACTTTAGCGTCGGAGTTAAATTCGCAGGTTGAGCGAAGGCTTAATTTGTCGCTCAAGGATAACCTGTAAGATTCGAGTGAAAAGCTTGTTGTCAATAATAATTAAAAAAAAACCATGAGCTTTTTATGCAGGATGGTTTAACGCCAGAGCCACACGGCAATCTTACTCTTGCCGCTTAATTCAAAACGAACAGTCATTTCTTTCAACAAACAAGGTAAAAGGGTAAGAATATAGTGTTGACTCAAAATTTCGTATTGAAATATGATAAATCGTAGAGTAGATTGAATTTGAAAGATGGCTGTCAATGAAGTCAGGAGTGTATCTAAGGATTGTAAGTAGTAACAGATACTTTACAAACAGTCACAATTTTTTAGCAGCAGTCTCTACATGTAAAACCGTATTTCTACATACATGCAAAGCTACTTCCCGAAAGGTTAGGGGAGGCTAAACATGCAACCAGTTTGACGTTATACCAGGCCACTAAGTATATGAAGTACGATAAACTTCCTAGAACACTATTTTTAACCTGGTAAAATAGCGACAAATTTTATCTCAAGTACATATCTATTTCAGGTACTTCACCTAATCAGATACCAGCTTTTAAAACTACGAGCCTGCCAGACATATACCTAAGTATGAAAAAGTGCCCAGAATATTTGGGTTGGTGAAATGTGACATAAATTTTATCAATATTACGTATTTCAGGTACTTCATGTAATCAGATATCAGTTTTCATGATAACAGTCAAAAAAAATTTATGCTTCCATGTTAAGCTGTCATTTGTTAAACTGTTATGCACATAGGAATCGATTTGGAACGAGAGTACCAATGTAAGTTAAGGTTCTTTTGTGAATTAGGCAGTAGGTAGGTTCATACAATATGACGCCTTTGATTTTCGTATGAAAGTAGTTATTAAATAAAATGGCATTACATCATGTTAGACAAAGTGGTTTCATTATGTTTCCCTGCAGCAAAAATGTTAAGAAAGCCTAATAATAATATGTGTAAAATGTGTTGAAACAAAATAAATCCGTTTTAAGCTCACTGACGCACTAAACGCACTGACAGCGGAAGGGGCGCGATGTGGCGCGGCGGTGTCAGTTGTAATATTCCAAATTATATGAAAGAGGGCGCACAAAGCACAAAAAAGCGTTTCGCTCATATAATCACCCCACCACTCTGTGGTGCTCCACTACTGCTGTCAATGCGTTTGGAGCTTTAGTTGGAACAAAGCACGGGCCTTTTTTTCAAGACATTTGTCTCTAAACGTTACAGCACCCCACGTGTCGGCGAGTGGCACGGGCCAGCCTGAGTAGAATTCTGCTCAATCCATTGTCATCCAGTTAAAGTAAAACTTTGAGAATCTCCGAATTCTACAGGAAATTAGTTACTGTTTAAATAATAGATTGAACGAACGACAATTATACGCACCATCGGTGTCAAGGAGGTCAGTTTCGAGCAGCAAAGAGCACTCCTCAGTGGTGAGAAGGCCGTCGGCCGAAGCCAGCGTCCAATCCCAAATGCTCGCACTCATTCTTGGAGATTATTATTTTCTGAAACATTAAACAAATCCATTGTTAATTATTTTGGCATTCATTCTAATATCTATAAACATCGGCCATGAATCTTTAGCTGGTAGAGATTACAAAATTACCTGAATACAAAAACTCCATTGTGTTTAATCTCAATGCCCTCATCACATATTGCTTTGATCTGTTCTATTTAATATTTCAATAACTTAGCTTGTAAGTTTCAGACAGTCAACATTCAACTTATAAAATGTTAATTGACTTTACCAACTTTGCTAAAACCATTGAGGATATAACCTATAGAGTACTAATGTCATCTTGGTTGTTCGGAAATTATTCCGCAAAACAATTGAAGATCTCGCTGTGCTCTTATTGGCCGGCCCAAGATCGCGCGCCACACTAGAGTTGGGCAAGTTTAAAAATGTATCGATAATATCGATAACGATAATAGTAATTTTTTACTAATTGTCCTGGAACGCAATTTTTAAAACAAGCTCACCTCTCTGTCTTCGTACTCATCGTTCAATATTAATATCGCTCTTGTACAATTATAAATGAAATGTAAACCACTTTTAAAATAAAAGATTATAAAATTCACCAACAAATTTAATTCCTTACCAATGCAGTCATCTTTTGGTTTATTGAAAAAAAATGCTAATCTGGACCGAGATAATAAAATAAAACTGTCAAAAAATTAAAAAATACGATTTTTTTTATCAAGGTTACCTACTGTAAACAGTGAACTGTTTCGTTAAATGAATTTAAAATAAACCTACTTTCAATCACAGCGGATTACAGCTAATTTAATTTAAGTGAATACAATCAAAACTTTACAAAAATGATTGTTATTGAAAAAGACAAAAAAGCAGTTTTTTTCTAAATAAAACCCGCGGGGACACTGGACTGTAATTGTTAGCAGTGGAAGACTTCGGCCCCTCAACACGAACCTCGAAAATTGATTTGATTGATTGATTGGCCCAAAATGATGCTAAAAGTGGCTGCGAAGCATAAAATAGTCATAATCATGGATATGTCTATTTCACGTTTCGTGTGTTTTGCCTACCCCATTTGGGAACAAAGGCGTGATTTTATGTTATGTTAACATTTATTTAATTCGGCACCGTAAAATACGAAATACTTATAAATATCGATACATCATTTGATTATTAACAGCGCAACTCTAGTTACACTGTGTATTGCCAGAATGAGATGAAGTAATGGGATGACACCTAGGTGAAAGTGAGATGCATAATTATGTGTCATTTTGAATGACCAGTTAACTTGAGCTGCACTAAAATGAATATAAATTGAAAAATGCATGTTTACTGTTAATTACCGGTTAAATGTAACACCGTCTGTTTTCAAATTTGAATTTTTGCCGTTTTTACCACACCAACGAATGGAACAGTACGTCATTACGCAAGTATATTTATTTACATCTAGAAATATGAGGAGTTGCACGCAGATCTGTTGTTGGCTCCATACAGTTTCTGTGACAGTGACACTTAGGGTTGCCAACCCTACTATATAATATAGTATCCTACTATATTAGGGGTCCAACTGCTATATTTTTATAAATAAAATATAGTAGGCAAAACTACTATATTTTTATCATCAAAGTCGCTAAACTTGGTTCTATTATTTTATCACACTTTCATCAGCAAAAAGCTGAACATAAATTTTGATCAACTTTACTCCGAAACGATACATTTAAATGCCATAGTTGACAAAACACTTAATGAGGATAATTTTAACCATAAGACTACAGTCGAGAAATGGAAACATGTCTTTCTTTTAGGTTGTACAGAGCTCACAAATATTTTGAAAGTTGTCTCTTTTATTTTGTCCATTCCTGCAACGTCTGCGTTCACTGAAAGGATATTTTCAGTGATGAATATAAAGTGGCGTAAAGAACGCAACAAAGCAGGAATAGACTTAATAAAAGCAGAACTATTGATCAGTATTAATTTGAATTTTGACTGTCTTACAAGCTTTGACAATTTCTTGAAAAACAAAAATTTGTTAATGAAAGCTCAAAGCAGTAAAAAATATATGTTTAAAAAATAATTAAATATTATTTGAAACCTACTATATTTTTTATTAATAATTCCCGAACTACTATATTTTTATGGGTTCTGAAGTCAAAACTACTATATTGGGTCCAAAAAAAGTTGGCAACCCTAGTGACACTACACGTTAGTATATTGAAATAAACAAACATTTGCGGACCGGGGTTGCGAACATTGTTTCTCTATAGGTTCTATCCTCTATGGCTAAAACAGTCAGTTGCAGAAAAAAGGTAACCCCAGGTACATATCACAGGCAATAGTTTTCTGTGCATTGGACTATAACTAAACTATTCAATTCAGTAATTTAATAATCAAAATATTACCAGTGATCGTAAAATTCTTAGCAATTTCGGTGCTACGTATGTAGGTTCTATTCTAGCCGGAACGAATAGTTAGAGCTAGTAACGTAAATATTAACCTTGACCTTAACTGATCATCTCTAGAAAATGTTAAAAAAAACGCTGAAAATTTTATGATCACTGACTATTACACTAAAATATACAAACCAAGGATGCAGATACGAGCCCAGGCAGTTGGCAATCAAGGTCCGATAATCGGAGGCTGATGATGGCGTCCACGGGTGATGAGAGTTGTTGAGGGACAAAGCTGTCCGTTGAGGGCGCCATGGTGGCACTGGAAAACACAAATTGAGCGTCGTTAGTCGGGTTCCTGTTCAATGAGAGCAAATTTGTTACCAAGAACAAAATGTTACACCGCCAGGACTGTGATCCGCAAGTTTTGTGATTCCCCTTATAGATTTATGTTATTGTGAATGTGAACAAATATGTATAGTAATGGACAAAATTAGTTTCGAACATACTGTCTTAATGTTTATAGGTAGATGTTAAATCTGTGTCTAGATGAATTTAAAATTAAGTTAAACCTAACTAGCTGTTATATTAAGACACTACACATGACAACTATGTGCTTAAATACCTATACCTATACCTTAATTTGTTCTTTTACAGCGAGAAATCGCTTAGTAGCGACAAGCCCCTCTATTGACTCCGTGACTTGTAATTTCTGTGATCCAAATTGTGTTTTAAGTGTTCAATAAAGATTGAACATTGTATTGTATTGTATTGCATTTTGCATGTACATAGCATTTACTTAACAAATAATGTAACAAATTACTATAAATTTTAGCTCCCTACCTAGGTATATCAATTTCAGATAATACTCTATCATTTGTTTTTCTTTCAAGGAACACGCCTCAAAGACATGTAACTAAACTAAAGTTGTTTGTGCATTACCTGTTTAGATAAAAACATGTTATGACTAACCACAGTTAGTGAGTATTGCAAAATTCTAGTTTTTTGTGGTTTTGTTTTGTTATTATTCCAGCATCAGTCGAGGTTATCGCGCGCAACCGCCTCATCATCGCCCCACCTCCAGATATAATCATAATTCAAAACTTTAAACTCGTGCCAGTTCATACAAATTCTCCTTTGTCACAAACAAGTAGCAGCGTGTACAACATTGTCTGGTAATTAATTAAAGTGGCTTTCTAGACCAGCACAGCTTTCACGGCATGTTTTGGCGTCTCATAACAACTTTTTTTTATGAAACGTCCTGTCAACTCAACTGCACAGAAAAGTAAACCCCTCACCTGTTATGAAACATCTCTGCATGACAAGATTACTTTTCACTGCAGGTGACTGTACATAAGTGCTCACTTACAATTTACAATGTAATTAAAATAGTGTAACAAAAATAATAATGTCAACTCAGAGTTAGAAGTAAAAGGCCTCAATGTTTTTAACTTCGTTATTCTCACTCATATTTATTACTATGCGGGATTCAATCATGTCTTAATATGATTTTAATTACCTCAACGTTTCGCCCGCGTTACTGTGACCGTGTTGACCAGTAGACTAAATTTTTTTTAAACATATAAGAGATACTAAAACGTGATAAGTCTCGCGTAAATGTCTCAGTAAAAGTTGCTTGGTTTTCTAACTATTTCACTTTTTCTAGTTAATTTATTTTTGATATAGTGGTTTGCAATAAACTTGGCCAGATTGCAGGTGGTATAGGTAAGATCACGCATCACTTTTTGAAGATAAAAGCTATGCGCCAATTTACCCATACCACTTAAAATCTGGCCAATTCTGGTAAAATCTGGTAAAAATATGAATACCATAAGACCACCACAGATACCTATTATTAAAGGATATTTTATTTGAACTTGTACCTACCATAATTAATTCTCAGAATACAAGGAGTTTATGTTCCCTGCCAGTCACTGAGAGTATTTGATTAAAAATGTCCGTATGTCACTGAGCAAGAGGAAAATTGTTACAGTTTAATAAAATAATTTTATAAAGATCTGTAGTTTAAAAAATCAATATATTCTTCTACCTTTACCTAGTCTAGTATGTATGGTACAGTATCCCCAAGAAAATAAGTCACATCGGCTGTTTCCGTCTGCGCGTGGAAGCGCAAGAACGATATCAGAGTGTAGCCGAACGAGTAATTTATCTATATTGAACTTTATTTACAAATAATCTGGACACAATTTTGCTTGCTATGCATTGCGTTTTGTGGCGCGGGAAACTTCGATCTACCAATGATAAAATATATTTTTTCGCGCGCTAAACGCTTCCGTTGCGATTGGTTATTGATTGATAATGTCTAGCACCCCAGCGCCAAATGCGTAGAGTAGCCTAACTAAACTCATTTTTGGCTTTCGTTACACGTCGTGGCAATTAAAAGGAGGTATTATGACTTCGTTAAAAAGAGGACGACTTTTAAACAGTTAAGAGAGGGAAATGGTCCCCCTATAGCAAAGGGGGCACAATAAAAAAGACAAGAGATTTTTGACCAAAAGTGAAAATTATATGTATAGGAATAGGAATCTTAGAAAAACTTATGCGAAAAAAAACATGTTTGTAGTATTTTTTTTCAATAATGGCCGAGATATTGGACCTCAAAGTTGGCACTGTTTTAAAAAAAAAACAAAATAAATGTGACGATTTTATTTTTCCAAAATGATTATTTTCTGTCAGTGTAATCGCGTAGAGCGCACCAAATTATTATAAAACGTCAAATAAACTTTTTTCTCAGCACAACCAGTGTCGAGATATTGCTTAACTGTTTAAAAGTCGTCCTCTTTTTAATGAAGTCATAATAAATACTTTTAATTGCCACAACATGTAACGAAAGCCAAAAGTGAATGTAGTTCGGCTACTCGACGCATTTGGCGCTGGGGTGCCAGACATCTATCAATCAATATCCAATCACAAAAGAAGCGTTTAGCGAAAAAAAAATTTTATCATTGGTAGATTGATCAATCGGCACAGTGGGGCCCCATTTTTTTATTTGCCCCAGGGCCCTTGGTTACCTAGCCACGCCACTAGAACAAAGTGGTCTCTGCCTATCCCTGTGGGAAAGAAGGGTGACGGTATGTAGTATGTATGTGTATCCATCCAGTTGGGAGTGTTAAAATGCAAGAGCAGATTGTGAACTGATGGGGTCCTAGGTTACTACAAATTCTATAACCAACTCTTCCTCTAACTTGCTGTCCCTCTTTTGATTGATGGAATGTTGATCAGTCATGGTTGGTTCATGAAAATCTTGTAATTGAATTTAATCTAATAATGAATATGTTCACAGAGGGCCCATGTGAGAACTACAGCCCAAACCCCAAGTCGCCTGCACCCAGCAGATGAATAAATTTAAGCTAGAAAAATATTTTTTTACAAATACATTACAAAATTGACATTTATTTGTTTTCAATTGTGAGGGAGACTTTACATTCACAGGCTTCTAGGCTTTGGCCTAAAAGCCCTCATAGGTATATTGTGCTTAGATGTGGATCTGTGCTTTATTTATGAATATATTTTTTTATTCCTTAGCATAATTAACCCCTCCTATGCGGGGAGCGTAAAATATAGTGCATTCCAGTCTCTTTTGTTTCGATATCTACAAATTATAGTGATTAAAAAAAAAAGATGTCCATCAAAAGAGCATGGATCCGTGTCTAAGCATAGGAGGGGTTAATAGGTATTGTAATAAAAGAGAATGGACCCATATTGAACATGTTGATATACATAACGCAACTTCACTACTTCTTTCCTAAACTGGTTATTAAATTTATCTCAGTGCAATGCTATCCTATAAATGTTTGCAAGAAAATAATGTTTTAAAACAGTGATTCCCAAAGTGGTCCATGGGAGACTCAATGGGGGTCCATGCTGGAGTCGGTAAAAATAGGTGTATTAACCCCTCGTATGCGGGAAAGGAAAAATATACTGCATTCGAGCCTCTTCTGTTTCAATATCTACAAATTATGGTGATTAAAATAAAAATAAAAAAAAGATATCCTTAAAATGGAGCAGATCTGCTCCGTAGCATACGAGAGGTTAAGGAATTTGGTGCAAATGTAGCAGCAGGGGGTCCACCGAACTCCATAAAACTTTGGAAGGGGTCTATGAGTAACAAAGTTTGGGGACCTCTGTTTTAAAGCATCTAGTGTCAAACAAAACAGTTCTGTACTTTTTAAACAAAAACAAAACAAACATCTTAATAACATATTGCACATGCCACTTTGATGAGTTATTACTAACTTACAAATTTTTAAAAACTGTACTGCATTATTTGAACAGCAATACTTTCAATTTCTAATCAGTTGTTACTAAATGTGCTATGTCAACATCTCAACAGATTTATGTTACCATTGCCCAAGCCTAGTTACAAAATGTTTTGCAATGCTGCTAGGAACCAGCAACATGTAACTAGTCTAACTAAACTGCCATGTGGCAGCTTGGAGTGCATGAACAGCATTGTTTCATAAAGCAAACTATTCAATTTCTAAGTATACATGTTTATTTGTCTGAGATTATCTTTTCCTTCAAAAATGTAACAAGATAACAAAAACTATAAATAACTTGATGACAAGCACAAAAATACATTGACAGACCATATTTTCAAATTCATAACATTAAAAAAGCTTTCAGTGATTGCAGGAACTGTAAGTGATGTCATGTTCATGCCACTCACTGAGCGTAGCGTATCTCTAATCAGTAGATGCGAGAGCGAAGTACACAGTAGCATATTACAGCAGGCATGACGCACATCACTGACTTGACTATGATTGTTTGGTTTGTTATGGCGTAAGAAGTCTCCCGCCATAAGTGAAAGCCAGCTTTGTTGGAATGCGATACCGCTACTATGCATTTTAATGTTTCGTAAATCACAAATATCATACATAAATGTACACTTACAACATTTTGATTTCTTGGGTGTAGGCACACGGGGGTGTGCAAGCGTTGGGGTAACTAGAAACCCATCGTGAACACAATTAATAGCACGAGAAGAACAAATAACACGTTTATTAGCTGTGGGCCATTGATGAGTAATGAACGAGGAGGAAAAAAATCGTACTCATTTGTCTAAACCTACATTCGCGTGAATCAATTTCGTTACGTTCTACGACAATTTGTAATAGTTTAATCGTAACTGGTTACAAAATATTTTCTAAAATCCTTCGCCTATTATAAACTGTAGCTCAACTAGTTTTTTTTGTTAAATACGAAAAGTTTTTATTTGAATTAAATGGTAAACAGGCCATATTTTTAAATGTTTCCATTATAAAATGGAAGTCGAATCCTAGTAACGGAACGAATCGTAAAAATATTTTGACAATGACAGCTACATACGAATTGCGTTCACGAAGCTAGTAGCTCATATAGGTAGTACTACATTTTAAAAGTTATTCAGACTTAAGAGCAAACCAAAATAGGAAACAAAAACAATCAACATTGCTCTTTTTAACTGCAACTATCCGATACAATGTTAATTTTTTTTGTTCCATCTTCTATCAGCTAATAAAGTTCATATTCATAAAGTTCTATATGGTTTCAACGCAGAAAATATCTGACTAGGTAGTTAATAGGTAGTGTTGTAGGTATAATACATTCTACATGGGGGGCGTTCCACCTGGGGCCCACAACGCCCTCGCCCACGACCGCAGAATCTACCATTCCACTTGGGAAAAAACGACGCGGGCGTTGTGGGCGAGTGCTTCAAGTGGAACGCAAAACTTGAGCGCCGTGGGCTTCCAATATGGCGGCATAGAGAAAACGGGCAGCTTTGGGGGTTGTTAGTAAATATTTCGCATGGATTGGAGCAAAATTTAATTAAACAGGGATTCCCGTTAATTTATAGTAGCATTTTTCGCAAAACGAATGAGATTCGGTAAATTCATCAAAATCTGATGACATGTGTCATGTGACAGGTGACGTTTAAGTGAAAGCCCACGCCGACCCACCTATATTTTGCGGGCGAAGTGGGCGCGACGTGGTCGCGAGCAATGACGTCATCTGTCACGTCAAATGATTCGCCCACAACGACCGCGGGCGCCAAGCGGAACGCTGAGGAGGGCGATGCGATCGTTGTGGGCGCCTTGTGGAACGCGCCCATGATGATTGGTTTTAGTTACTTGAAAAAAAAAGACTCCATTTCATACAAAACATAATTATCAATTTATTAACTTTAAAATTTGTGCCACTACAAGAGATGATGCAACATTTAGGAAAATGACATACTATAACATTCCAAGTTAGCTAAATTTACAAGAGCAACTGTTTTAGTAACACTAAAATCAGGAACACACACCAGCCTTACGCGTTGCCCACCATCCCCTAAAATAGAAAAAAACACATCAATTTAAGTACAACAAGAACTACTTCAATCACTTTTTTGTAAAAAATAGTATTCATTAGCAAATTTTAATACCTTCATACAAATCTGTGGCAAATTCATCACAGTTACCACTAAAATACAGAGCAGGGCAGTTGTATATAGTGAATGGATCAGTGTCTGTGCAGGGAGTGCATGGAACAGTGTCCGGGCAGGTCGGAGCCATGTGACGCCACTGCAGTGTTTTCTTCATAACTTCTAGTGGATCTTCCAATTTGCTATACCTCATGATATCTTTTAAGGGTTCTCCTGAAGTGCCTAAACAAAGGAAACCTGAAAAGAAAAACCTTATAAAAACATACATAAAAATAAAAATACATACATAAAATCACGCCTGTGTTCCCAAATGGGGTAGGCAGAGCACACAAAACGTGACATGGAGACAACCATGATTATGACTATATCACGCTTTGCAGCCACTTCTAGCATTGTTTTAGATTTGCGAAAATGGAAGAGGTAGAATAGTGACAGGTTGCTAGCCTGTAGCCTAAAGCATACCTAAACCTATTTCCTTAGTCGCCTCTTACGACATCCACGGAAGAAATGGAGAAGTGTTATTCTATCCCGACACCACACGGAACATGTAAAACATGTAAAAGTAAAATGGAATGTAAACCTTTGTACTTGATTACAAGTGTTTTTGTAAGTTTTTTTGGATTAATGTCCCACCAGTAGAAAATACCTAGTAGCTTCTGAAAAAAATTGTGTACCTGATCAGTCTTAAGCCCATCTTTTAAAATGTTAATATATTTATTTTACCTGCCACTTCACATTCATAGGGATTAGACACCCTGTTAAATGATTTATACTCCATTGCCTTTGGGAAGAGACCTGAAACATAAATAAATCCTTAACTAATACATAAATCTTAATATTGGTTTAAGGAAACAAGATTAAAATTTAGCCACAGAAGATGAAAAAAATATTTACTTGTAAAAAGTGACTTATTTCAAGGCAAATTTTTATTCTCATTTGGTTGAATGCAGCTGTCATATATCAGACAATCTCTATTAGTGTACTAATTCCAAAATTTTAAAACTTTTAAAACTTTCCATTTTTGGGCAAAGTGTGTACACATACAGTAATGAAAAGGCTTCTGGGGCAACATGACTCCAGCAGGATCCTTGCATCCCGGCATGAGGTCCAACGGGGCAACAGAACTGACTGCAGCACAGAAACAATCCACCGAGTCTACTGATGAGACTACATTTGACTCCATAACTGTCATTTCATCTGATCTGCTTACAAACAATCCTCCTGGAAATAATAAATTAAATGGTTTATGTTGCAATAGCATTACAAAAAATGAAAAGTTAATCATCTAATTCAGATAAAGAAATCCATAACAATGTTGGTAAAGTGAAGTTAGGACACCAAATAACCATGCAAGAATGCATTCTATACTAGAGACCGATAGGTACTGTAGGAATAGGTTTTATATAATGATGTAAATTTGAATTGGTTAAAAAAGAACATTTATGATGTCACTCAGAAAATGAAGAATATAATGTCAATACGTGTGAAAACTATAATAAATCTGAAAAATCTTTAAATTAGCTTTTATTTAGTGAATGAGCTATAGGCTACACCCCAGTAGCTCACAGTACTTAACACATTCAGAACCAAGGACCCGGCTCCCGGGTTCTTCAAAACATTCGCCAGATACCGAGAACCCGGGAGCCGGGTTCATTTTGTACTGGCTATAGACTACTCGGTTCCGCGCAAATGTTTTGATTTTAGGCGTGGTCGTGAATGTGTTAAAAGATGGTAAACAATCTTGACGTGTCTTTTTATTTAAACATACACTTTATAAATCAAAATCTTTACATTTTACAATTTAGGTATGAAAAAATCATTTACTTTCATAATTGAATTGTATATTGTAACGATTTTCATTTTTAGACTGTGTATTTCAATAAAAAGACATGTCAAGATTGTTTACCATCTTTTAAGTACCTATCGGTCTATAGTATAGATATGACTATAAATATTAATCAAGAATATAGTATGACTTTTTAAATATAAAACTACAGTAAGACTTACTCATAGTGAAATAAACGGAACTACTCACGTTTTTTATATCAAGACTAGCTCAGTGTGCCTAGCAGTCGCAGAGCAGTGTGCGTCTATGGCGCGTAGCTCCAGATGATTGGTCACGGATTGACCCAAAACAAGTTGAGCTAATCTTGTTATAAAAAACGCAAGTAGTTCTGTTTATTTCACTATACAACAATCTTTTAAACTTTTGGGATTATCACTCATATATTGATCATTTAGCAGGACTGAATCACTGAACTTCATTTTAACACAGTTTTAATTAAAACTATATTTCAGCCATGATGCAGCAAATATGGTCACAAGTAGACGAGTAGTCCCTTTAAGTGATAAATATAAGTAGGTAGTAATATACAATTGGGTATACCTGCAATAATTACTCTGACGATTTTAGAGAGCTCCTCTTGGTAGTGCGCTGTGCCAGACATTCCAGCCAGCCACTCCATAAACAAATGGAGAGAGAACATGTGTTCTGAAGCGTTAGAGGCCATGTTTAATCCAGAAGCCAGAACAATGTATCTGAAAAAATACATGATATCTTTGATAAATTTATACAAATTGTTCACAAAATGAATGTTTATAGAATGCTTACTTATGACCTGAATGCATTTCAGCCTGAATGGACAGAATATGCCCAAGATAGGGAGGAGTGGCAAAAAGAAGGGGAAGCATTTGCCCAGCAGCGGGTCACTATTTTACGGCCTAAACAGATAAATAAAGAATGCTTACTTATCAGAGTCAAGTGTAGGAAGAGGTTTTTGAACATTACAACCAGCCCAACAAATGTCTTTGATTGTGAAAATCCCATCCTCATCTTCAGATCCTGCAACAGAAATGTAAACTGCATTCTCCCCAATACATTTATTTATAGCATAATTTGTTAAATGTAAACTCAACTAACAAGTTTGCCATCAAACAATGATGACAATAAGCTCCATTATGAAAAGACTCACCCAAAACAGCACATACAGCTCCAGTCACCACCTGATGAACATCAATACAGTCTCCAACAAGTTTGATTCTTTGCAATTCATCTTCCAACACTATTGTATCCGTATCATGAACAAAATGAGTTCTGAAATCATATTGACATTGTGGTATAAGCATGTAATTGAATTAACAATGCCACAATTAACATGATAGTACTATGTATTGAAATCTACCTTGAAGGCTGTGGTATAATTTCCAGTTGATCAGAAAGCTCTTTCAGAATACTGGGTTTTAACTCTTGAAGTTTAAACAGCGTACCTATTATGATACAAGTGGTTCCTTTTTCTCGCAACTCACATAATTTTAGTATCTTATATTTATTCGACCACTTTTTATAGATAGCGGAGTCTAAGATATTTCTGAATGTGTTCAGTCTTGCTGAATAAATATGCGCGAACTGCTTAGAAAAGTCACGCGAAACTTGATAAAATCTTTGAGAACAATCCTTATAGCCAACACTGTGTCTTTCCAATTCAAGCGGTTGAAAAGTATCTTCGGATTTTCTAGCCTTTTTCGAATCTGCTTTGAATAACATATTTGTCGTCGTTTTCTAATATTTAGAGTTCTCGATAATAAACTAATTTTTATTTCGTGAGTTTTGTTTCAAGCCAAAATCAAGACAGACAGACAGAACAGTATCAGATCCACATCAGATCAGATCAGATCAGCCGTTGCCGCCATCGCATGTGTCATGTGAAGTCAATGTCAAAACAAAACGGAAACAAAAAAGTATTTGAGGTCTACAAAATAAACGCTATGAAATACTACGTCCAAAACTAAAATTAGGAGTAAGACAAGTTTCACATACACAGGAAAATAACTCGGGGTTCCATACACGAACATTTCGTAAAAACCGGTAAAAGTATAGTGACGGCATCACTATTAGGGGTTAAAAATTCAGAGAGCTGTGTGCTAATGTGCTTTCAACTGTCAATGTCAAAAGCATGTGTAGTTTTGTGATTATTGTTTAGGTTCCATGTTTTAAAGTTATTTTTTGTTTGGAAATCAAAATGTTTGTTTTAGCGGAAATGAAAGACGTGATACGAGTGACACCAGAACACTTCCACCAAAGTTTAACAGAATCTATCACTACTCTACTCAATAGAAAATTAGCAAATAAGGTGGCAATTTTGTTTATCGTGTGGGATTAACTGTTTGCCGGTTTAGTATATTTCCAATAACTTATTCCTTTTTTGTTTTAGGTGGTTTTGAATGTAGGATTATGCATAGCACTTTTTGATATTACACACATTGGGCATTCATACATATTTCCTGGAGATGGATCATCACACACTGAAGTCAACTTCCGGTACATAGTTTTCAGGCCAGTAGTTGAAGAAATCCTAATAGGCAAAATTAGAAGCTGTGGCAGAGAAGGCGTCCACGGTAAGTCTTAAAAAATATTTTATTTTAGCTAATATATAAAGTATTTTAGAAAATTTAAGCTTGCTAAATTTGTGTTCTACTTTGCAGGCCTTTTTCTTTACACTTTTTTGATAACTAATCAACATTAATTAAATACTCTTTCATTGCAGTCACTTTAGGATTTTTCGATGATGTGGTGATACCAGTCAATGCCCTCCAGCATCCATCTAGATTTGATGAAACTGAGCAAGCCTGGGTTTGGGAGTATCCCAAAGAAGATGGGGAAAAACATGACTTATTTATGGATGCAGGTAAATATTAATCACACTAAAAATATATAAATTTGTGTAGAAACATCACCCGGCCCTGTACAACCAAGAAGTCATTTTACATCTAGTAGAACCAATGTTTCTAACTCTATAGGCCTTTACTATACAAACTCATTGAAATATGTGAACAAAAACGGAAAAATAAATGATCATACATTCTTTACCACACAAATATAATAGCATCTACTTCTTATTTTATTTACAGGTGAAACCATCCGATTTCGAGTCACTAGTGAAGCATTTGAAGAAAGTTTGCCCACGGGCCCTCCAGGGTCTGACTGCCCTGTCCAGACTGTGGCCCCTTACAAGATAGTGGGGGGCATCAACGAGCCAGGTCTGGGCCTCCTGACCTGGTGGGAGACTCCCGAAGCTGATGATGATGATGACGATAATAATGATCAGGAAAATCAAGACTAACATGTTATAAGAAAAAAAAATTTTTTTTCACCATTCTGTGTTATTAATTATGTAAAAAATATATGTTTAAGTGTAAATTGTTATTTCTTCTTTGATTTAATTTATTCTAAACCCAAATGATGAATTAATCTAAACTGAAATTAGGTGATGTCTATACAATAGACTGGAAATAAACATTCATTTGCAGCTTGTAAGGCTTTGCCTGCATAGATTTAGGCAACCACTGGCTCAAAGGAAATTGGCTCAGAAATTGTAGTATGAGAAGGTAACACAGACAGGTTACTTTTGCGTTTATGATGTTAGTCTGAATTAACGCTTCAAAACACAAGAACAGATAAGTGTATCATTCATGGTGCTGTTGAGTTTGTTTGCACTATGTGCCCAAACTCAAGAAGTATAGTTTAGTACCAAGTCGAGCAAAAAAGCGTCACGGCCGTACCATCCTTTTCTCGAAGCAATTCAGACCATTTTCGACCCCCTGTAACTTCGTTGTGGATAAAACTAGAAGACTGAAATTTTCAGTAACCATGCAGGCATTGTAAAGACACGTATATTTCAAATATCATTCAATTTGAACCAGTATTTTAAGAATTATAACAGGTCAAATTTCTTAATTTTGTCACTCACTGACTCACCGATCATCAATAGTATAAGGCACTTCTAGCAGACCTAGAAGCTTCAAATTTGGAATATAAGTAGTGTTTGGTATATGAATCAAGGAAAAATATAAAAAACCGGCCAAGTGCGAGCCGGACTCGCGCACGAAGGGTTCCATACCAAAAACTGCAAAAAATCAGAATTTTTGTGTGGGAAAAAAGTAGAAATGTCTTCAAAATACAAAAAGAAATGAGATCTCATCAAAAACAATACTTGTCAAAAAAAACCAAGTCTCGCAACTCAGTTGTTCTGCGGTAAAAAGTTGTGAGATCCATGTACTACCAAGTCGGTATAACATGGTATAAATAAATATATCGAGACTTGGCCATCGCCTGAAAACACATGTAAATTCAATTATTTGGTGCGATGGCCAAGTCTCGATATATTTATTTATACCATGTTATACCGACTTGGTATTACATGGATCTCACAACTTTTTACCGCAGAACAACTGAGTTGCGAGACTTGTTTTTTTTTGACAAGTATTGTTTTTGATGGGATTCTACTTTACAGTGAGATGCTCAAACCACTAGGCTTTAAAAAGCAAACATATTTTAATAACAGGGTGTTGAACCTTGTCATGAAATTGGTGATGACTTTTGACTTATGAGTTATCTAAAAAAAAGGAATAAAACAAAAGTCTGATGCTGACTTCAACAATATTTATTTAAAATCTTTTTTTTAACATTTTATTTATGCTTCCTCAAAATACAACAATGATTAATATTTTAAAATATTTATCTTATGATAGTGATACAATATACGTATTTTACTACTTAAAACAGAGACATTTCACTTAAAATCACAGCAAGCTTGAGACATCACTTAAAAACCTAAGAAAGGCAATAAATAAATATTTTTTTCATAAAGTTCATTCTGAATGTGTTAAATCTTTGCATGTCAATGGGTTAATTATTTACCTAAATATCTGATAAATATCTCTCATACTGAGAGGAGGCCTGTGCCCTGCAGTGGGACGTATACCTACAGGCTGATCATGATGATCTGATAAATTATAAATCATTTAGTACCAGTAATAAGAAATAAAAACAATTAACTAAATAAATAAACATTTTTTGTCTTTCTTCTTGTATGATGGTGATAAATATTGAGATCATTTGGGCTTGATAATATACCTATAAGTTTATGTTTATCAACTTATTAGCTACGCTCAAAAGGTCAAATATCATCATAAGCTGATTTCGAATCAGACATGAAAGTACTGAATGGAAAAATGTAAAAAGTAAATCAGAAACATTTTAAAATGTGGTTGGCCAACCATCCAACCAACGAGGATATAATTAAAAATTCATACAACAATAAAAACTTTCAATATCGCCTCAAGTTCTACTCAAATCACGCGCAATCGTATTGTGCTCAGAGCTGTTATACAATTAATAAAAGAGGTAACTCCATCTTTGCACCTGTTTTTTTTCCTCAGTGTTTATTAATTCACTTCAAGTTCTTACAATCACAAAAAATCATCCTGCCACAAAAAAGTATTAACTAAGATTGCAGAAATAGACGAAGAGCAATGCAACAGGATAACAACTTAAAATGTACTTGCTAACATTGTCTTAAGCGTACACTCGTACAGTAAAGGCGATGATACATATTGTGTATAACTTTGAAATATATGCAATCTTGCTATATGTATAGTGATAAATTTTGTTTCAGTTTTTTTCCACGCAGGACTTAACAATTAATTAAATATTAAGTATAGCTTGTCCTTATTCATAATGTTAAATTGGTAACTTTGTTCATAGTCATCACATTTCGTTGCGCGTATATTTTATACGGCGAAGTCTTGGAAAGGTTTTCGTTTTCGGCACATTCTTAACATCATTTTACTTTTCTGCGAATAAGGTTTAAGAAAACATTGCCAGTTAAACGAACATTTTTAAAACACTAAGTTATCATAACTTTTGTGCTAAATAAATTTGAAACTACTAGGAAAAATGTGCGTTATAATGAGAAGCCAATTCGAAACCAATCCACAATGAATATTAACTGGACTTTAACAGAGGAAGACAAAATGTACAATAGACACGGATCGAAATCTGTAGCCGTGGAACATCAACACGCGCAATTCTTATCGGCTTATCGCGTATAGACTATCTGTCACTTTCTCACGTCTCTAGTTAGACAATGACAGATTTAGTCTATCTGGCGCGCATCTCTACTCGCGCCTTGCAGTGCTATAAGACAAAATTCAGAAGGAGCGAATTTATAGCGAAACAATTCGCGCGTTAGTGAGATGCTAGGCACCAATGCAACGCTTCCATAAGCATTGCTCAAATCGCGTGCGTATACATACATACATACATATTCTCACGCCTGTGTTCCCATGAGGGGTAGGCAGAGCACATGAATTTAAAAAGTATTTCGCGACGAATCCGAGATACGATCGATTCTCCTGTGCCTTGTTGCGTCCCTAGTATCTCGACTCGCGCGCAATACGCGCTAATCAAACGTGAGTCTAGAGTCTGGCGTAGTGCACGCATTTTACGAGATACGATCGATTCTCTTGTGCTTTGTTGCGTCCCTAGTACCTCGATTCACGTAATCAAGCGTGAGTTGAGTCTGTCGCAGTGAACGCGATTTAGCGTACTTCGCGATAAATTCGCTCCTTCCAGACAAGGCCTAAGCCGGCTGGTGGGGGTACAGGCAACCTAAGACCAGTCTCCAATCAAAGAAAAAGGCACCGAAGAAGCAGTTGTCATGGTTACCGGGTTTACTTGAAGGTGTAGAGCAGCGGCGAGTTGGTAAAATGGTGGGCGTTGTTGACGTGAGCGATGAGCCGGCCGTCGAGCAGGTGTCGGCCGTAGGCCAGAGCTTCTGTCTGGTCCTTGGCCAGCCCGCAGCTTATCAGCCAGCGCACGAGGCACGAGCCGCGGAACACGTTGCGGTACGTTCGCATGCGCCATCTGACGGAGCAATTACCAAAAAATATTGTTCACGTATGTTTTCTTTTATTAAACAAACACGAAATGACAATGCCGTGAGTTGTCGGGTTCCGATTAACCTCTCATGTTTTAGGGTGCTGACATTAAGAAACAGGTTTCCAGGACGGCCAAACCTATGCGGATCGGTACAGACCGATGCAGGTATGATATTAATTTGTTTATTTATGCGCGCCCTTTATAAAGAAACAGGTTTCAGATTTACCCGTCTCTTTCTGTAAGTCGACCCTGTACCAGTCGGTACCGACCAGCAGGAAACCTGTTTCTTCATATAAGCACTCTTAGGCGACAGGCTAGCAATCTGTCACTATTATTATACCTTTTCCATTTCGAAATCAAGTCCAGACACTTCAACTTTTCAAATGAATGACATCTCTGGGTTTGAAACTACATATATCCAAAGTAACTTCAACTCATCAAGTGTCGTCAAATTACTACCTCTTCTGATGACTGTTGATGCCTATAGCTCAACCTAAATGTAAATAACACTTAACCATCACTGTAAATTTATTCAGTGGGCAAGATTTTCTGACCTGGTGTCTTTGGCAATAGCTTCCTTGCAGCGGTCGAGGTGGTGCATGATGAACTGGTCGCACACGTGTTTCGTTTCGAAGCTCAGGTCTTCAACCGACGGCAGGATCACAGTGTCAGCGCCATGCCTGTTTTATTTTGTGTACAAAATTATTTAAATTTCTCTTTTATCTACAGTCGAGTGTTGCCGTGTGGTGCCGGGTTAGAATAGCACCTCCCCCTTTCTTCCCGTGGGTGTCGTAAGAGTCGACTCTGGGAAAGGGTTAGTGTATTGTGGGCGATGGGCTAGCAACCTGTCACTGTAATATCACGTTTAACCATCTGGTTGCCCTGAAATTGCTAAACGTGGCACTGGATTTTTGAATTCATGTGCTCTGCCAACCCCTATTGGGAATACAGGCGTGAGAATGTGTATGTATGTATGAGTGTTTAGTTAGACCTTCATAAAATAAAATGGGATACTTGAGCTCGTGGCAACGACTTATGAGCATCCTAAAATTAAAAGAGACACGCGTTTGTCTTCAAAATGAAGTCGATTTTCACTCAAATCCCGAAATAATCTCGGGATGTATTCATAAGTGATGTTTGGGCAATGAACTTGGAACTTTGTAAGTGTCTGAGCCACTTTGAATGTCCGTCATATTTAGACTTATCACTAATCAGTAATTCCATTACTTCCGGAATTATTGATGTTCATATTTCCTACACTGTACGCACCATAATTTCTTGAAGTACCGCACGGCGGGTATTATCATTTCCTCGGGGTCGAGCCCAAACAGGACAAACATGACCAGGGCCTGTCCGTAGGTCGCCGCGATGTCCAGAAACTCAATCTCCACGAAGACGCCGCTTTCGTCGCTGCGCATCATACGCCAGGTCGTGTAGGTTATGCCCTAGCAACAGAAATAAACGCCAAACACTTTATTTGTGGTTCATAAAGTTTTCACCTCCTAAATTTAGGACATACATATTGTTGGGTGGGGGGCACCCAACAATGTGTCGTTACTATACTTTAGTTTAGACCTTTAGGTACTTAAAAGATGGTAAACAATCTTGACATGTCTTTTTATTGAAATACACAGTCTAAAATGATTTATAAAGTGTACGTTTAAATAAAAAGACACGTCAAGATTGTTTACCATCTTTTAAGTACCTAAAGGTCTCTAGTATAGGTGCAGTGGCGGATTAACATTTTTGCCGCCTGTAGTCTATTAAAATTTTGTCGCTCTTACTGATTTTTTCATAACAATACCATAGGTGCATGGACAAAAGAATCAGACAAAACGTAAAATTTTTCACTTTGACAGAAAGTAAGTGATGATTATGTAGGTTTTTTTAAAACAAAAAAAGGTGGCCGATTTGCGCCCCCCTAAAATCTGCCGCCATAGGCTTTATTCAACTCAGCCTGCTGGTAAATCTACAACTGACTTATCTCTGAGGGGTAGTGCAAACGACAGACTTTTTGTGCAATCGAGTCTGCGGCGCACAAAAAGTCTGTGTGGATTGTATGCATTGTGCGCCGGACTTTTTGCGCGTCATGCGCGCGTTAGTGCATGTATAATTCCATAGGTTCTATTTTCGCAGGCTAAAAAGTCGGCCGCGGATGGTATGTCGTCTGCGCAGGGCTTAAATAGTTACTCACGATGAACATGGTGAGGCTGTAGAGTATGATGAGCACGGTGTGTTTGAGCAGCTGCTGGCCGCGTTCATTCGGTATTTGTCTGCTATGCGCGCCGAAGATTGCCGATGTAACCTATATTTGTGGTACACCTGTATTTTTAAAGAGTCACTCACGATGAACATGGTGAGGCTGTAGAGTATGATGAGCACGGTGTGTTTGAGCAACTACTGGCCGCGTTCATTCAGTATTTGTCTGCTTTGCGCGCCGAAGATTGCCGATGTAACCTATATTTGTGGTACACCTGTATTTTTAAAGAGTCACTCACGATAAACATGGTGAGGCTGTAGAGTATGATGAGCACGGTGTGTTTGAGCAACTACTGGCCGCGTTCATTCAGTATTTGTCTGCTTTGCGCGCCGAAGATTGCCGATGTAACCTATATTGGTGGTACACCAGAATTTTTAAGAGTCACTCACGATGAACATAGTGAGGCTGTAGAGTATGATGAGCACGGTGTGTTTGAGCAGCTGCTGCCCGCGTTCATTCGGTATTTGTCTGCTTTGCGCGCCGAAGCGATGTAACTTATATTTTTGGTACACCTGTATTTTTAAAGAGTCACTCACGATGAACATGGTGAGGCTGTAGAGTATGATGAGCACGGTGTGTTTGAGCAGCTGCTGGCCGCGTTCATTCAGTATTTGTCTGCTTTGCGCGCCGAAGATTGCCGATGTAACATATATTTGTGGTACACCTGTATTTTTAAAGAGTCACTCACGATGAACATGGTGAGGCTGTAGAGTATGATGAGCACGGTGTGCTTGAGCAGCTGCTGGCCGCGGCCGCGGCTCTGCTCGGGCGGCAGCAGCCCGAGGCGGCCGGCGGCCTGCTCCAGCTCGGCCAAGTACTGGCACGGCCCGGCGCCAGCGCAGCGCGCCTTCTGCGACTCGGGGCACGCGCACTCCCTAGGGAAAAAAGTCGTTTTAAAAAAAAAGTAAGTAATTACTTATACATATTGTATCATCATATTTTGTTTTTATTAACCCTTAATTTTAGTGTAATTTTTTTGAAAACCACTCAATGCATTATATCAAAAGCATATTGTTAAGGTGACCACAAATGGGCTGAGCATGGTAAGGCTCACCGTCGTGGATTCAGATTGGAACTCATTACCTTATCTGCACAAATGTTACTATCATTTAGAATAACACCTGGCGATTTCTTTCGTGGATGTCATAAGAATCGACTAAGGAATTAGGTTCAGGTACGTTTTGGGCGACAGGCTAGTTACCTGTCACTATTGTACTTCTTTCATCAATGTTTAAACCTAACGTGATGCTAAACGTGGCCTCGAAACGTGAAATAGTCATGGTTTTGTCTATTTAGCACGCCATGCTCTGCCTACTCCATTTGGGAATACAGGCGTGATGTATGTATGATGTATGTATGAGAGTTACCTGTCATTGCTAGCGATATCCTCAATATCCGCCGCAGCAGTGTTGACGAGTCCGTTGTCGCAGTGCTGGCCGTCGCCGCAGCACCCGTTGGGGCTCCGCGCCGGGCTGCCTGCGATCGCGCCGTAGCAGCCTGTGAGTTGCAACTCTGTATGTCACTAAATAATGCTGTTTCTAAGGCCTGGGGGATTCACTAGGGGACAGATGTGAGGTTAAGTTTCATACAAAAAATGCTCGCAGTGCGCTTCTTCCTGTACGAAGTGTTGCCGTTCTATCAAAAGTGTTTGATACAGAATGGTAGAAATATTCACTAGAGCTGGCGCGGGATTGATGAACGAGTCTTTTGCTGGGAAACGCAGTTTCTAATACAACAAATGAATAAGTACATGTCTTCGTTATTCTAGAAAAGATCCATTATCATATTTATCACTCACTCATTCAATCCATTCCTGACAGCTTTGGTGAGTTAACAGTACCATTGTAAGCGTGTGTGCGTGAATGTGTGCATTTTTAACTATAGTCTATTTTTTCTCGGATACTATAATTTTAAACAAAAAAAAACCGACTTCAAATTTGGGCTATACTGAAAGCATTTGTCTAATAATGAGGGTGACCTTCCATCACCAGCAGGCCTCACTAATTACTGAAATTATAATTTCCAGTCTGCAGGTGCATTCAGTATTGAAAGAATTATCCTTTAACTCCTAAGCATTAAGGAGTTGACCTTCCATCATCAGCTCAGTCATATTTTTTTTACTGCCAGACGTAAATACCTGTGTAGCTTTGAAAAATGTACTAAAAACATTACCTGTGCCAATAAAATTTGAGGGTTGCCCTCGATTTCCCTCATATTCCATCACCAGATCAAGATATGCTGGCAATGGGACCACCTGGAAACTATACCCTTTCAAACAAAAAAAAATAATTTCCAAATCGGTCCAGGCGTCTTCGAGTAATCAGCGAACACACATAAAAAAAAATAATGATGATAAAAAAAATAATAATAATAAAAAAATATCCCGACGAATTGAGAACCTCCTCCTTTTTTTGAAGTCGGTTAAAAATAACACTGCCAGTGTTGCCCATTTATTGGAATCCGAAAATTAAATTAAATTAATTAAATTTTAATTAAGCCACATCATTATGTGGCTCCACCAAATAAAGGCAGCGATAAATTAAAATTAGAACAGTTTTTTATAGGTTCTGAGGTAGTTCTGAGGTATTCTATGAAATAATCTAATAAACTTTTAAATTTGGTTTTTTGTCATATTTTTGCTTATAAACAAAAACAAACGAGATAACATGGCTAATTGGGGATAATTTGTCCCCTAGTGAATCCGCAGTTTACACGGAATGTAAGACTAGTGTAATATTTACCTTGATCCTCGCCTTTTGAAGCGTTAAAATGAAATGTGATGTTGTTTATTAAAGCGTTTGCACTTTGCATGATAACTCTATGGATATAGGGATTGAATAAGCGGAGTGCAGATGGGCCACGATTTCTTAATTCGTAATTGGAGGATGAAGTTGAAGTCTGGTTATTTTTTGTAAACCTCGCTAAATGACTTCTACTATCAGTATTGGCTTCATCAGTTCAATGCTACCATATTATTGTATTAACTAGACAAAAGCATAGATATGTAAAGGTCACAGCACACATATCAACTCGGAAAAGGATCGTCACCGTATCGCCTTTCGCCTCGCCATCAACCAGGCGTCAACCCAACGTATGCACGTAACGTAAGCGTATCAGCAGCTCCTGTACGTCAACTCGGCTACGGCTAGGCGACACCGCGCTTACGGCTCGCCGACCGCTGGCTGACAAGGACAGGGGCAAGGGTGGACGAAGAGACGTGAGCTCGCGTACGGAGAGACGTAAGCGCGGGGACGACGAGCCGTAAGCGCGGGAACTGCAAGTTGACCACGCACCGCGTCGCGGTTCGGAGCCTGTTCCGAGGCGAGGCGGTTACGTTACGATTCCGATTAGTGTGCGTTGCAGTAGGGAGTTTCATACAAACAATACTGAACGACTCGAGGCGATACGGTGGCGATCCCTTTCCGAGTTGATGTGTGCTGTGACCTTAAACCAAAGCGCGTTTGTAAGTGCAAAATGATTTGTCGTTATGACCATTCGAAGCAAGTTCTCCTGTAGGTAACAATGTTAGCCTAATAAAGTAAGGTTAATTAAGGTAAGAACCTCGGAATTTCGAGATACCCAGCTGGAAGTTTTGTAAATATTTGCATATTGAGGCCCTAAAAGTTGTCTCAAAACCTACATATTCTAGGGTGTGAGCGACTATTAAATTTCAAGGTCAAAAGTCACAAAAATCTGTTTTTTGCGCTTCTTTTGTAAATATCTCATTTCCTATGGATTTTTGCCATTTGTGTTTCTTATCAATATTGTAGAATACAAAATTCTCTACAAGTTTTGTTTTTTATTTTTTTCATACGGTGAACCGATTTCGAGATAGAGGGCGGAGAGCGCGCGGTCATAACATCACTTTGGGTCGACCGGTCTCCGATCGAAAACGCGCCATTATATACTTGATGAACTATCGATAGATCAATGATTATAAATATTTGATTAATTAAATCAATGTGGCTTTGGGTTGGCTGCTGACTGTCTTCGTTTTTTGGCGTAAATTAGAAGATGTGTCCCTCTACCCTGGATTTTTGCAATTATAGTTGATTTTTTTCTATGTACCAGACCAGCTGGTTTTCGATTTTTGACGTAAAATGAGGTGACCCACTAAGTTCAATATTTTTTGTAAAGGAGGTATGTTGATTTCGACAGTAGTTTGGTTGGGCTCTAGTGCTTTCTAATCAGGGTCACCAGGTACTCCAGATCTTCAATTATCCCAGTTTTTATATTTTTCCCTTTATGTAGTCATTAATCCCTAATTCTGTACCAAATTTCAGCTTTGTGAGTTTATGGGAAGTAGGTACTAGTTCTATTTTGATGATCATGAGTGAGTGAGTGAGTGTCGAAAATGCGAAACTTTGCTTTCGTTTACCTTCGGTACTAAATGACCTGCTGATTTGAAATTTTGGATTTTAAGTATGTAATTATAGCTTACTAGATGACAAAAATTTCAGCGTTCTGGTCTTATCCAGAAGTGCTCAAATAGGTGCCTGAAAACGCGGCGAAATGGATCCAGTAAAGGATGGTACGGCAGTGCTTGCTTCGCGCTCGACTTGGTGGGGGCACGGCCGTGCCCCCGACCATCAACTTCTGCAGCATTTTGAAGTTTTACAATATCTATGTCGTTTTGGCCATCGAAGTACCCAAGGCCTTAAGTGATGCTGTGACCGCGCGCTCTCCGACCTATATCTCGAAAACAGTTCACCGTATAAAAAAAATTAGACGCAAAATTTGTAGAGAATTTTGTATTCTACAATATTGATAAGAAACACAAATAGCAAAAATCCATAGGAAATGAGATATTTACAAAAGAAGCGCAAAAAACAGATTTTTGTGACTTTTGACCTTGAAATTTAGTAGTCGCTCACACCCTAGAATATGTAGGTTTTGAGACAACTTTTAGGGCCTCAATATGCAAATATTTACAAAACTTCCAGCTGGGTATCTCGAATTCCGAGGTGATTTCCTAACCTTATTAGACTATGTGTTAAGTTACACATTGTTACCTACAGGAGAAGCGTATTAGGCCGATTTGCACCGGTCTACCTTAAAATACCAAACAACAAACATCACGCCTGTATCACCAAACGGGGTAGGCAGAGCTCACAAAACCCTCCATAGACAAAACCATGACTATTTCACTTTTCGTAGTCACTTCTAGCATGTTTTTTTAGGTTTTGAGTTGGCAGGTATAATAGTGACAGGTTGCTAGCCTGTCGCCTAAAATATACCTTAACCTATTTCCTTAGTCGCCTCCTACGACATCCACTGAAAAAATGGAGAGGTGTTATTCTATCCCGACACGGTTAAAATACCTCGACCTCGACGGGGAGGTTAAAATACCTCTTAATTTAAAACCTGAAAAATGTGCTACAATTGGCTGCTGCGAAAGGTGAAAGTCTTGAATTTGTCTACGTAGCGTTCCTGAGCTCTTTCCACCCAAATTGGTAATACAGGTATGCATACATATGCATGCAGGTTAAACTTAAAAAACATAACCCAGAGCAAATCACATGTCAGTAAAAACCTCTCAATAACTCGAGATCGTGCAAATCGGCCTTAGTAAAAAAGCGTGGCATGGTTTAAAAACAAAAGTCAACCATCTCTCACCGTTCTGAGCGATGGATTCGGTGTTAGAGACGGGTTCAGCGCGACCGACCAGGCCGGCCGCTTCGTCGGGCTCAGCCAAGTCGGACGACAGCGAAGCAAACTGCGCGCTGCGGCGGCGGAACCGCGCGTACACGATCAGACAGCCCGTCGTCACTGGAACAAGCATTCCATTGGTACTTATACAAAGCAGTGGTACAAGTGCAAATATTCCGTATTGATATCACCACAATGACATAATAAAATTAAACAGGCAGGGCGGACAATAGGCAGAGATGTTCAATTCAATATACGTCGAGGGAATTGAATCGAATACTTAAACAGGCTTGTCGAATGTATACGATAAAAAAAATACAAAAAGAGTTAGTCAAAACAAAATCACGATCGATCCCTTTGTGTAACGAAAATTCTGCCTGCGCAAAATGAATGGGTATCTATCGTTACACAAGGGAATCAATTAAGTTTTGTTTTAATTAAAACCCTTTACGTACAATTTATTATGATTTTTTTCTTGATAACGACTCGCTTATTATCGATCGACGATACCAATACTATGCTGTAAAAAATATATACATGTCGGAGTTCCGAGTGGTTAATCCGCCGACATGATCGGCAGGGAAGTAAATAATCTTCTTGTTGAATAGACTACGTAACACTTGTTTTAACTAAGCAACGATCGACAGTAAGTTTACAGGGATTACTTAAATTAAAAGTGATAGAAAATCAGAGCCAACGGGTTTGCAGATTGGTTTCTCTTCGGCCGTTCAACTCTGAATGACCTACCCTCTTATTTCAATCTGCGACCCCGTTCGAGTGTTACCACTCGCTCTAATAAAATTAACCTACTAAATGTAACATAAGAAGTAAATAGCATCTCCTCGATTATGCAAACATTACATAATTCTGTTCGAACAATAAATTCGGCAGACAATCTGATTCAATCTGAACTTTATCGTAATTAATTTCTTAACGCGCCGTTATACATTTACTGCGGCTGAGTGAACCATATCTGTTTTTATTTCTTAGATACTGATCTGACAGGGGAAAATGTCATATCATCGATACACGTGTGCTCCAGTGCTCCAATTATACATCAATGTCAAATCATCGATACACGCGTACCTGAATGCTCCAGTTACCTATGGACCAGTAGCATCGCACTTCCGCCGGCTCAACAAAACGTATCAACGATTTGCACAATCTGTTATAATTATTATTGTCTGGTGTAGTTCTTACATCGAACTCACTCATACGTAGGTTAGTCATGCTGGAATTTCGAAGTAAAAACTTTTTATAGCTACTTGAGTATTGACGTAATTAGTAATGGGGCCAAAACATATTGTTTGTTAAGTTGAGCGATTATTTACGTTAAGTACCTACGTAAGTACGTAGGTAGTTAATGAATGCTTACTGGAGGAGATGCAGAACAGGAGCAGGTAATTTAGGTAGTTACAGTCGTAGGCACTTGAATGCTTACCGGTGATGCAGAACGCATCATATAGTTTCACTTGTAGGCAGTTAATAGGTGCTCACTGGTAGAACATGAGCAGCTAATTTAGATAGTTTCACTAGTAGGCAGTTGGATGCTTACCGATGATGCAGAACTTTAGCAGGTAATCTAGGTAGTGTCACTCATAGACAGTTGATAGACGTTCACCGGTGATGCAGCCGGCTTATCACAGCAAGGCGCGAGTAAAGAATAAAGATACGCGCGAGATAATACTATACCTGTCACTGTCTAATTAGAGACGTCAGAAAATGAGGGTAGCCTATCCCGCGCGCGAGACGACTAGAGCGTGTTCCCGTGCTAAGCTTACAGAACGCGAGCAGGTAATTTGTAGTTTCACTCGTAGGCAGTTGATATGCTTATGCTGGAGCCACACTAACGAAAAAGCCATTAATTAATCGCGACAGTGGACGTTAACCGTAGGCGTAGCCACTTCTTAACGCGATAATTTGACAACGGCGTTAACATTGCCGTTTGGCGTTAGGCGATATTTCAAGTGGCGGTACATCAAAGAGATTAACGCGAGAATTGATTCGATAAAGCGGCCACACTACGAACTACGTATTGCCTTAATACTTGGATTGAAGTAAATTCAACGTCGTTTTTATCCCCAATAATGAGAATTTATGTTGACCGTTGAAGTGTAGCCACTCACTTTTAATACGGTAAAAATTATCGCAATAAGTATCGAGATAATTGGCATTGACGTTAAGCGTTAATATGGCCCCAGAATTAGTCCTCACCGGTGATGCAGAACACGAGCAGGCACAGGCGGATGGCATCAACAGCTCGTCCGTCCAGTTGCCGTGGCTGCGGGCGCGTGGCCAGCAGCACGGCCGCCACCACGGCCGCGGCGCCCCACGCCACGAGCCCCAGTCCCCTTAGCACGACAGGGCGCCAGTGGAGATGCGCGCGAGATAGACTATACCTGTCACTATCTAACTAGTGACGTCAAAGAGTGACGGTTAGACTATCCCGCGCGCGAGACGACTAGAAGCCTAAAGAACGCGAGCAGGAAATGTATGTAGTTTCACTCATAGGCAGTGATGTGCTTAGTGCTTACGGATGGCGTCGACAACGCTTCCGTCCAGTTGTCGCGGTAGCGGGCAGCCTATCCCGCACGCTAGAAACTAGAGCTTGTTGCCGGAAGCCTACATAACGCGAGCAGGTAATTTAGGTTGTTAGATGGGTGTTTAGTGCTCACCGGTGATGGCGGTGATGCAGAACACGAGCAGGCAGAGACGGATGACACCGACAGCTCGTCCGTCCAGTTGTCGTGGCTGCGGGCGCGTGGCCAGCAGCACGGCCCGCGGCTTTGTTAGCCCACACAATCAATTACCAGTGATGCAGAACACGAGCAGGCACAGACGGATGGCATCGACAGCGCGAGTATCTAGTTGTCTTGGCAGCGGGCGCGTGGCCAGCAGCACGGCCCGCGGCTCTGTTAGCCCACACAATCAATTACCGGTGATGCAGAACACGAGCAGGCAGAGGCGGATAGCGTCGACAGCTCGTCCGTCCAGTTG
>BHDV01010511.1:60496-107590 GCA_005406045.1 Adoxophyes honmai
GGGGCGGACCTCCCCCGCCGCCCCCCCTAGCTACGCCACTGGTTGCGTTCTGATATACTAAAATATCCTGTTTTTGGAATCTTAGTGATTGGTTACTGTATAAAAAATAACAAACATCTTTTTTTCACAAATGATGCAATGTGCGTGAAGTACGCATACGATCAACAACACGCGCTGATAAGGTTGCCTACTTTGCCTAGTTTCAAAACAATCAAGCAAATCAAAATCGATACGCGAATTAAGATTAACGGTTTTATGACTGATAAACGTTAAACCATTCGGTATCGTTATCACTGTAGTTCAGAGTGATTCGACATTATGCTTTTTTTGAGGCGACTAAGGAAATAGGTTTATGTATACTTAAAGCGTCACGTTAGGCCTAACCTATTAATATCTCCAATTATGTTAGTGGTTACAAAACGTGAAACAGTCAGGTATTTTACTATGTAACGTTTTGTGTACATTAGTTATACCTTATCGGTTTAGGTAGTTAAAACAATGTAAACAATCTTGACGTGTCTTTTTATTTAAACGTACACTTTATAAATCGAAATCTTTACATTTTACAATTTAGGTATAAAAAAACATTTACTTTCATAATTGAATTTTATAGTGTAACGATTTTAATTTTTAGACTGTGTATTTCAACAAAAAGACATGTCAAGATTGTTTATATCGTTTTAACTACCTAAACCGATAAGGTATACCCCATTTGTGATGTGTGTCTATGTATGTATAAGTATCATAAAGTGGCACAAAATTCAACCTCCAAATTATTATATTTTAGTCTATTCCTGTATTTGAGGCTTCTAGGTTCCATTATACAAATTTTATAAAGTTAGCGACGAATATCAGCTCTGTGCACCAAAGTATAACTTTAGGTACACTGAAGTAAGTTTCCAATAGATAATATATTGGAACCTTCACGCTCGCACTTGAGCACGTGCATCGCACTGTGCGAGCGTGAGGACAATATTACTGCACACGTGCGACAGAGCTAGATAGCCACAGGTCGACGCTCGAATTCGTCTGACAACACAAAAGAGTTACACAAACATCCAATTTACCTGAGAAACCATCAAGCACAGTGTAAGTCTGTGCGGCATCCGCTTGTACTTCTTAGTGACGATGAAAACAGTGAGCACCCACACTAGCGCGACCAGCGACACTATAGACAGGTGGAAACCAAACTTCTTCATCTGTTCCGCGTAGTCCTTGTTTATGGAAATCATCTGAGCAGACATGAACATCATCGGTGCCGAGAGGAAAGTACAGATCACCATTGATGACGCCATCTGTAAAAGAATATTAGTTTCTTTGGATCGTCCTGTACCAAAATGCAGATTTTACAGCATATGGACACACAAGAACTGATGCACCAAATATAAATACAATCTGTAATATTTAATTTGGCCTTGACTTTTACACAAACTTATTTGAGTATACTAATATTGAATAGGAAACTATGGAAAATGGTTTACAAACTCCGAAAAATAATCTTTTTTTTTACGAAAGAGTAGGCCTAGCGCCATTTTGCTCGTTAAAAATGCCAGGTTCCCCCACGCCGCGTAGTAATAGAAACGTTACGCTCCAACATTCAAGTGCACTTTAAGCCATCCGGTTGGAAGGACCATGTCAATGTCTCCCTATACTTGTTAATTATTAAGATTTTTAATTGTACTATTCAATGCCTTATAATTAATTATACATGGCTCGTATTTGACACAGCTAAAAATAAGCCTAATTTTTTTGACCTCACTAACAAGGATGATGAAGTCACTATTGCGATCGTTTCTTCTCCAGACCCTGGAACCCTATGATCCAACTTACCAGATCAATCTCCAGTTGGTACAGGTTAGAGAACACGAACACTGCGGGCGCGGTCGGTATGGTTCCGTACAAGAAGGCGTAGGTGGACAGCGAAGATGTCTCGGACTCATTGTAACCGGCCTGAAGGGCGCTCACACTCTCTCTCATTACCACTGGCAGGACTATCCTGAAAACCAATACGAAAACTCACACGAGAATCAACTTGAATTCATAATTACTTACACAAAAAGTTGTAGGTGCTTGTTATGTTCAGAACAAACTTCAAATACAGTTGATATATTGTACATGAAGAAGAACTTTTTAAGACAATAATAAAATAAAGAAAGTCGTTACTGTTTTAAGAAGTGCAAATAACAGGATTACAGTGCTATTGTCATAGATCAAAAGAAGAACTGATCCCACAAAATCATACTCCGCTTAGAACATTCACAAAAAAGATAATGAAATTCAATAATATACCAAACAAGTTTAAAATGATTGAATGGTTTCTTACAATTTGACCATAATTAAGACGCATGGCAGTAACAGCGCCGGCCCGCGGAGACGGTGTATCTGCCCGACCATTCTCAGACCCAACAGAAACAATGCTGTGGCAGAAAATGAATCACCAAATACCTGAAAATACAAATTTTTCATCACAACACTAGCATACAATTTAAGTATAGAAGGCTATGAAATTTTTTAGCAGTCTACTTATTAAATATCCTACTCTATCTATGTTTTTGGAGTTTTGTACTAATGAGTGGTGTTGGCGTTGAATTAAGATTATTTGTTATTACCAGAGATCGGAAAAATTTGCGACATTCTTTGCAATTATGTTGACATGACTCCAAAATTAATCAAAATGCATATAATCACGTCTACGTTCCCAAATGGCGTAGGCAGAGCACACGAAACTTGAAATAGACATAACCATGATTATAACTATTTCACGCTTCGCAGCCACTTCTAGTATCATTTTTTTATATTTTGTACTTGACATATAATTTAATTCATAGTCAATAAATAAAAATTAGTTAAAGTTTTGATTTACAAAAAAAAATTGTCAGTATTTTTTTCCAAATCGTTATTTATTTATTATAAGTATATAAATATTTACCGAAACGATACCGATTTTAAATACGAACCTTGTACTAGTAATTATTAATGTAATTCATCGTCGTCGTAACGTAATTTTTTTTTAAAGTTATTTTAGTATTACATGCTTATAAGCACTTTATAAATAAACTATTATCTCCAAAAATCAAATTATATTTCAATTAATAATTAATTGACATTTTGATTAATTTTGGAGTTATGTCCACATTATTGCAAACAATGTCGCAATTTTTTCCGATCTCTGGTTATTACTTACTTTCAGAAGGAGTTCAATGTAGATTGAAAGTTGATGTTTGAAAGCAATATTTCCTACAATTCCCAGTACAGTCATGACCAGAACAGGGTTCAAGGCTATCCCCTTTATTATTTGCCGCAGCAGTTTGAACTTGCAGAGGTCACTGTGCCTCTCCCCTTCAGGCGACGTGGTGATTATCTGGGCATTGTCCCTCTGTTTTTTTATCTCCATTAAAACAAAGGCTACAGGATTCAATATAGCCAGTGATATTGGAGCCATTAAGTATAAGAACAGAGCATATTCTGGATGAGTGTTTTCATATATTGCATTTACTGAAAATAATAGAATGATTTAGTAAGAACATCATGTTTTTTTAAAAGGTGTAGTAGTTTGTTACAAATTAGCCACTATATGAAAGTTAGTACAAAAGTATGGGAATGAGTATTAACTTGTTGTAACATCAGTGGTTCTTAACCTTTTTAAAAGCCAAGCCCACCTGAAATATCACATGAAATTGATAATTTACTTGTTTAACTTATTTTTATGCAGGTTTTGTGACTGTTTAGTTACTTTTTTTACTAACTTCTGAAGCTTTAGTTCAGTTTTCCTAAATTGAATACTTCCCACACCAATTTTGGTTGCTCCAGTGATCATCTGTGGTCCACATACCACTGGTTGAGAACAATGCACTATAGAAACTATTTCTAAATTAGGATGACACCATACCAAGCTTTACAATGTATTTCATTAAATTATTACTTACTTATAGGATAACCCAATGCAAAATCATTGCTTTGAGTGCAAAATATGGCAAATATACCAGCTCTCCCAAGATTTACTGGTTTTGATACCAGAATGGTAACAATCATAACTGAGAAAAACACTATTCCTTTGGCCAATAATATTGCAAACAGGAATGTCCAGTTTACTGTGGTGAAGTCTAGCTTTGCTAGGGACAAAAAGATGAGTGACGGCAAGGCAAAAGTGCCCACAAATGTGCCAATCCCTTTAGATTCTGTCTGTGACACCACATTGAGGCGGCCAGCTACATACCTAAAATGAAATTAAGTACAATTAAAATAACACTGCCAAATATATCTATAAACTTATCAAAATTATTTTGGTGTTGATTGTGTCATGACTCACCCACATAAAATAATGGTAAAGCACTGGAATAGTGCGGGATATAACTTGTCAGCTTTAGCCTCATCCAGAATTATGACAGACTCATCCATTTTTTAGCTATTTTGGCAACCTAAAACATACTTACAAAATAAAAAGCTAGAAGAAAAAAGCACAATCAATTGATTTAAAGAAAAACATAGATCCAATTCGTTTTTAAGGAGAACACAACCAAACAAGACTATTTAAGTACGTTAAATACGCGATATTAGACAAAATCCAAGTAAATCGATCAAATGCCAAAGGTGAAATTCTGAATTGTACTAAATAAACAACCCCTACTGGGCAACTTCACAACACTTACATTAAATATTACAACGAAACTTACCAATCGATTAATGGACAAATTCAGATCATCACAGATGCACTGGATTAAAGAATCACAATAACAACGAATAATCTAGCTGAATGTCATGAAACAACATTTCAAAACAAGCCGATGTTAAGTATCTGCAAAAACTGAAATTTTAATATCAATTATTTACTAACGGATACGTGTAGCTGATAAAATAGTAATAGTATCACTACGTGAATCGAAACAGCTATATCTACTGTACCTTATCACGAAATTAAATTAAATTAATTATCAATGAAAACGCCATACGTTACGTTTACAATTTTTGACTTGACATTTTCGCTTTTCAGCAACATTTTCCAACTGTCAATTTTGACACAAGAAACGATCGATATCGATAGCCCTCAACCCCTACCTCACCCCTATGCTAAACCCTTTTATTCATTCATTCATTCATTGTTGTTTTTTCTATTCTTTCCTTTGGAAAAGGCAAAGGCTAAAAGCCATACAGCCAAGTCTTGTTTATTTTTATTTATTTTTTAAGTCAAGTTTTTTGTATAAGGCATTACGCCATGTCTTCAATAGTAATCTCCGTGTATAAAATTCCCAAGTCCGTGTAGTGCTGTCTATTTAGAGTTTCTGTCATATCCAGTTTCTTCTTTATTATTTTTCTGTCGATTTTCAGTTTTTCCCTTTTCAGATTCCTTTTTCACAAGTCCTGTACTGTAGAACATATATATTCATTCATTCAGCGAAAGATTAAATTGTCTTTTTTTTTATTCTTTCCATTTTTGAAAAAGCAAAGGCCAAAAGCCATACAGCCAAGTCTTATTTGTCAAGAGATATTCATTCAAATTGGAAATCCCAGTCAATTACTCTTCTAGTGTTTATAATATTGTGTTATAATACTTTAAGTGAATAGAATATTATATTTAGCTTTGATGTAAAAAACAAGATAGAGAATGACAAAACAAGATATTACTACTATTTTAAACTAAATTAACTAAAAGTTAAAATTAAAAACAATATTAATGTATATGTAATTGTTTAAATAAACAAAAAATGTTGCTCATAAGCTGCAATTTAATGTTACATATATTTGAAAATAATAAATCTTTTGCTGTAGTCTCTTTATTTATAAAACCTTTTTTTGTTACTTCATGCATGGAACACATTTGCGTGGAACCCTTAAAAACCGGTAAGTGTGAATAAGCTACACGTCCCTAAAAATTAAAAACTTTTATATTTCCTGTTTTTTGTCCGTGGGGTTTTTATACAAATTGGCGGGCCGCATAAATCAATCACCACAATATTATTCTGTAGAAAAGTCATAAAATGGCGGGAGTGCAAAGAGTTCAACTGAACAATTTGAACATAAATTTGAAAAATGCGTTAATAGTTGGCATTATAATTGCAAAAAATAGTCCCCGAACTATTGGGTCTAAAAAGAGAAACGGAGAATCAAGGGGGGTCACTTCGCTCACTCTGAGGGATTCTGAAGTTGATACCATTTACGTCGATGTGTGGGGATCAGAGTATTTCGTGATAACATTTTACGAAAGATTTCTCGTAGGTGACGTTGGTAAGAAAGACTTAGAGTACAGTAAAAGCTCCTTATTCGCGCTTCCTTCATTCGCGTTTTCACTATTCGCGGATCAAAAAATTGTGACCCAATTCCTGTATTCGCGGCAAAAATTTTGTTATTCGCGGATTTATTGCTGAAAATGACGAAGAATTTGCGCAAATTCAAACTTTGACTGCAAACATAGGACGAGATGGGTTCGAACCCATAGAACAAGATAAATGGCATTCAGGAATGCTTGAATCGCAAAGTGAAGATTTTACTGACAGCGACTTGGAGGAAGTGTTAAATTCACAGCCCATTGAAGAAGAGCCTTCAACAAGCAATGTGAACGTGACATTTAATCCGTAATATTGATCCGTCTATGGAACGAAGTGTTATTTTTAGTCACCTAGGAACGTATTCTCTATAATCCCATACAAATTACCATTCCGTATTCACGGTTTCTGTATTCGCGGCACATTTTTGGAACGTATCCCCCGCGAATAAGGAGCTTTTACTGTACAATAAAATCAAATAGTTTTCACGTTATACTTGAAATCTTTAACATGAATATCAAACATTATTACAGTTGAAATATCGTCACCAAAGATTAGCGTTAAAGGTGGCAATGAAATGTTTAAACCACTGGTAAGTGTCCAATTGTATGCGTAATTGATTTAATTAAAGTATTAAAACGGCATATAAGTAGATAACTTAGTGTTTTTTAAATCTATTTTTATCAGACATCTTCCCCCTTTGAGTTATGCTTGAACGAAGGCATGTCTGATGTGGCCATACATACCGGTGATTCGTTTACCTCGTTTTTGCCGCTGCTGCATATTCCATCCAAGCCGTCTGCCGCGTACTACGGACTTGGAGAAGTAATGAAGCTACCAGGTCTGTTTTATAAATATTAATTTTACTTTTGTTCAACAATAGATTGGTCGGGTCAACGGCTGTTCTGAGCATTTGCCTAGCTAGCTAATGTTTTTTAACTGATCAGGAAACTTGTATCTTTTTAGAACAAAGCGGAAATGTTTACGTAGACTTGCTGGTAGTGGTAAAGTCAGTTAAGCCCGTGAAAAACATAACGACAAAAGCTGGTGTTAACATGTCAGTGCGCAGCGTAGACCTGGTAGACAACACGACTCCTGCCTCCATTGTACTGGACATGTTCGACATCGATACTATACAGAGGTGAGCAAACGCAATAAATTGAGCCCTATTTTGCTGCCTCGCTTCATTTTGTTCATACGAATCGTATGGTTGGTAATCGGGTGAACTTTTGAATTAAAAGTGTGATTAGGTATAAGATTTGTAAGCGTTTTTACAATAGTGTTACTTATTCATTTTTTCTGCAAGACTACCTATTAAACTTATGTGAGATGATATACATTATGTATGTTATGTTTATGTAGTTTGATCGTGAATTGAAATATTATAAAAACAAATTAAGTATTACAACGTAGCCTCGTTACTAGTAGCGACATCTGTTGAGTGCTACAGTCTATTAGAAGAAAATAAGTAATGGTTAACAAATACGGTAATCGGCCGCATTTGGCGGTTAGTCAAAACTGCGTTCTCATTCTCTAGCTGTGTTCAGTACATAGTGTACAGAGTGTCTAGTGTGTTCAAATCGATGGTCCAGTCGTTAACGAATTCGTTTGCGAGTTATCACGGCATTGTATGGAGACGTGCCGACCGTGGCAGTTGTGCAAACGTTCCGCTGGCGGCGCTATCTCAGTTTTCATACAATTTTGCGTAAACTCGCAAACGAATTCGTTAACGACTGCACTATCGACTTGACCACACTAGACGCTCAGTAGTGTGTTTAAAACAATCATGCAGTCGATAACGATTTCATTTGCGAGTTATCGCAAAAATGTATGGAAACTGAGACAGCGCCGCCAGCGGAACGTTTGCACTACTGCCGCGGTCGACACGGCTCCTCGTTATCGAATCCATGATCGTTTTCAATATACTAGACGCTCTGAACTAAACAGATCCGTGAGCTTTCGTTGCTGGTTAAGTGTGTTGGAAACACTAGCGATTCATTCATCTTTACCATCGGCAGTCACAAGCATTCGGTGTAAGAGTTTTTAAAGCGCTAAGCGTATTAAATCGGTTTACCACGAAAAAAGTGGCGCGATACCCCAAATACTGTAATTGATACAACGACGTTAATTGGTACAAGTAGTTAAATTGAAACAAGGTCGGCGATCGCATTGAGAGAGCAACAGGTACCTCTCTAAATGTCATAAGTAGAGAAACCTTAAAATATTAAGTTTAGAACTCTTTATATCCAGGGCAGAAGATTGGCGTCCTCTGGAGAGCGTCCTGTTCGTAGCGGACGCACGCGTGTCGTGGCGCGGGCGCGTCGGCGTGCAGGTTTGCCAGCGCTCCGTCGTCACGCACCAGCCGCACTTGGCCGACGCGGAGGCGCTCTTGCTCTACATACGGAACCAGGCTAATACACGTACGTGCCTATAAAATGTTATTTGAATGAATAGTGGTAGCTACGTTAGTACAAAATCCGAAACCGCAAGCACAACGAAATTCGAGCGTTGAACCGCTGCTATCTATCTCTGTCGCACGGGTGCAGTAATATTGCCCTCACGCTCACACTTGAGCACGTGTGTCGCTTGAATTTTGCTGTGCTCAGCGACCAGCCTTTAGTCCCTGGCATCTAATTTTGCGAGGTTTTAAGTACCTAGTAGCTAGGGATATCACGCACGCATCGCTTAACCTGGGAAGTAAGTGGGCGGTGTGGGGGCGGCGCATCAGTACGTTTAGAGACTTTAGACTCTTTAGAGCTTCGGAGGCGATTAATTTACCGTTAGACTCCTACCACCGATACTTACTCCGCAAAGCCCTAGCAACACTGTAAAATTCTTCACACATTATACCCGCCATCCCTAGCGAGTAGGTACGGTCACTAAAGTCGGATCGCTGAGCACAGCGAAATTCGAGCGTTAACCCGCTGTCATCTCTGTACGAACGTGAGGGCAATATTACTGCTCGCGTGCGACAGAGTTAGATAGCAGCTGGTCAACGATCGAATTTTGCTGTGCTCCGCGACCGCCCTTTAGTCCCCAGCATCTAATTTCGCTAGGTTTTAAGTATAGTAGTACGCTTTACCTCGGAAGACCACGACTTAAAACCGTGGCGAGGTAAATGTCGAGCCCTATAGTGACGGCTTGGATAGGTGGCGGCGAGGCAGCGGCGTGGGCGGCCTGGGGCGGACTAGAGCTTCACAGGCGACTCATTTACCGTTTGACTCCTGCCTTCGATTTCGATACTTACTTCGATTTCGGTACTCCAGACCCTAGGCAGTGCTGTAAAATTCTTTACACAAACACCCGCTATCCCTAGCTACCCCATCACGCATCTTTAACGCCGCGTTTAGATTAGGCTGTCGTGATCTGTCGTGACGCGTCAGAAGGGTATCGGTTTCATACATTTTGTTCTGTAGCGTTCACACTTATAAGATGCGATCTGTTGTGATCTGTCGTGATGTGTCGCGACAGAAGCGATCCCGATCCGCGACAGATTGGTGACGCTGCGTTCACATTTCGCCGCGTTCACATTTGGTTCACGAAATAATTTACAACCCAAGACGTAAAGAATATAAGGACCAGGCTATTAGATCAACTATTTGGGAAGAGATAGGAGAAAAATGAAACAACCCCGTAAGTGTGAACGGGGTATCTGTTGTGTTGTGACGCGTCAGGGCTGCACGATATAGAAAAAGAGGTACTTATTGAATACGTACGAGGATAAAAAATAATTTACAATAAAGTATTGCTAAATTGGAGAAAAAAAACATCCAAAAATAGCTAAATATATGGAAAAAAAGTTGCTGAAATTATCCCAAAAGTTGCTAGTTTTAAGCTACAAAGATGGCAACACTGGTCTAGGCGTCACAACACGACAGACAAATGTAAACGGTCGGCGTCACGACAGATCACAACACAACAGATCACGACAGCCAAATATAAACGCACCTTAACTCGGAAGACCATGACAAGCGTGTTACAGACTAAGCAGATACGATAATATTTTATCTGCGTATAAATGCCATCTTTCCATATGTAGGGGCCAAGTGCCAACAGATACTTGACGGTAAAATATAAGTTATCAGCGCAATGTGTGTTAATTCATAGAGAGCGATATTGACAGATATCCATTCAGTTACAGATATCTTATTGTATCAGCTTAGTGTGTGATACGCTTTAAAACCTTGGCAAGTTAGTTGCTGCACATAGTGACGGCATGGTTAGGTGGCGGCGAGGCAGCGGCATGGGCGGCCTGGGGCGGCGAGCGCGCGGCCGCGGCCTCGGCGGCGCAGGTGCGCGACCGGCTCGCGGCCGGCGCGCCCTTCTGCGCCTCGCTCCACGCTCTGCTCACGCATTTAGACCTCGATGATCTTGTCACGTAAGGATTTGGTTGGAATATCATGGACATTAACAGGTTTATTGGGAACATTCACTATCTTAATTAGAAATTAGAATTGGTGTTAGGGACAGTAAAGATTCGTTATATAAATGCAAGATAAGTATCGGTAGCAGTGGTAACTAGGACGGTGCCAGCGGTGCCCAGGCATAGGAGGGGCACAGAAATTACCAGACCAGTATCTTCAAGGGCGCATAAAAGGCTAGTTACGGCACTGATCGGCAGGGATACTATTTCCAGACTATTTGCCATTCGGGCTTCTATACATACGTAACGAACCCATCTTACCTAATTTTGCTGAATTAAAATTATTTCTTACAAAAGCGAAAAGGTAGTTTTCACCACGAGTTTGATAAATTCGTATGGAGGATTTAACTTCCACAAGACAGTGAGCGCTAGCGACGCTGTAAAATTCTCCATACAAAATCGTTTACGCCATCTCTAGCGAGTACGGTCTCTGTAAACTAAGGTTCATGGTACAGGGGCTTCGTCACGCTAGCGTTTATTTGGGCTTTTATTTTGCTGTCTTTCTCACATGCCTGGTTAGACTAGTATTATTTTTATACGTAGGTAGAACTTGGTGTGTTATTATAGCTGAGCAGATTTGGATTGAACACTTTTCTTTCCACAGTGAAGAAAACATAGAAGAGTTGAGAGTTCGTTTTGCGGATCACACCGGAGAGTTAAACGCTCGCCTCCCTTTAAATATCTTGGACGAAACGCTCGGGTATTCCGTACGTATCATATTTAGTTAATTGTGTTCAGGATAGCACACTAGCATTTGTTTCAATTATCCCCAATCACCAGGCGCGTATATGTGCCACGTAACCAATGACGACTCGGGTCAGTGTTACAGTACTTACTTAAATTGTGCTAGTCATTTTATATACCACCCATTACTTTGTAAAGAAAATGAAAATGTAATGTTTCAGTCAGCTCAGTTAAAGGCGTTTTCACCAGATGAAAGAGCGCAGATTCGCTGGAAGGTCCTTTTGGAGCAGTGTAACGTAAAACTGGCCGCGTCTCCACCGAGACTAATCGTCTTGGCTCTCAGGCGGGCGTCACAGGCGGATCCTATTCCTCTCTATTAGAAAACTTTGTTTGATTATTCACGTTTATAAATTAATTTAAATATTACACTTGTATTACTATACCTACCCAAGTATTAATGTTTTAGTTAAGTAAATTAATCTTTAGCGGGGCGGGCCTTAAGAGATGCCTACGGTAACATAACAGTTACCAAGCGACTTTGGTATCGATTCAACAAATTCAGATAAAAGGGCGTTCTGTTGACAAAACTGGGCATTCTCAAAAATGGAGAAACCTGAAAAGAATGAAATAACGTTCGAATATACTAAGAAGAGAAAACACTTCGGAAGACAATGTTTGTTCGAAGACCACGGTCCAGAAGTACTGATTAACATACCTAACAATCCCGCATTTTACAAAAACTACATATTACGGAATCCAGTGCACGTGGCCATACAAAATACCGGGACCATGTCGGAACATTGGGTAAATTCCGTTCGGTAAGTCCTACTTTTAATAAAGATATATCTAGGTAATCAATTCATTAACATTAACATCAATGAAAATTTGGATTTAGAGCAGAGTACACAAGTTCCGGCATAAGGCATGTAGAAGGAGGCTGGCCGAAAGACATAAACATGAATGATCCCGAAGCCACACAAAGATACAGAAGGAAAATAGAGAAAGACGACGCATATATGCACGCTGTTATGCATTTGGGGCACGTAAGGCTATCAAAATTGTTGATTTATTCTGAAGATAGGTAACATAATTTCTATTTCATCTAGGGTATTTTTTGTTCCATAGAGTATGGAGCACAATATTCTACAAAACCAAGCCATAGACATGTATCAGACGTATTATTCGGAATTGCCATCTATCCCGCCCGTGGAACGAAGTAGTTGCCATACGGTAAACGTGTACCGGGAACCAGGTACGAGGCGCCCTGTGAGGTCCCTCTCCTGGCAGGCTGATGGCGGCGCGCGGTTGGCAACTGCGTACGCTGATGTTGACCTCATGAGAAACAACAGAGCGCAGCAAGTATCGTACATTTGGGATATTGGTAAGGAATACAAATGATTATAAGTAGGTATATTATCTTTTGGTATATTTTGTTACGGATTTCCCTTTACACATAGGTATTTTATTGTATCACTCTTTTGACCTACTTTGTCAAGGTTTTGGGTTCGATTCCCATGGCAGGTCCTATTTTAATTTTTTTTCTGTGGATACTTGTTTCTATACAAATTTTGTTAGTGAAAAATAAAACAAAAAGTATACACGAGCACGAGCATGAAAACAAGTTTCAAACCAAAACACAAAGAGGGATGTTAATAATTTGACTTGTTTTTTGTGTGTCTGGTCGTGTTAAATTAATGTTTTTTTACGTGAAAGCTGTTAAACTAGAGTGATGGTCATAATCTGATAAGTAGCTTTTAAAATACTGAACAATACAAACAAAAATGTGAGGGGTTTTCAGTCAGCACTAATCATAAACTTTCTTAAACGTTATTTTGTAGAAAATGCGAACGCGCCAGAACTAACAATCAAGCCGACGCAACCACTCCTTGATTTACAATACAATCCACGAGATCAGAACATTTTAGTAGGAGGGATGTTGAACGGGCAGGTATGCTTTAGGCGTCAGACTATTCGGTATTATACCTTTTTCATCTATGTTAAAACCTAGAATTAGGCTAAAAGTGGCTACAAAACGTGAAATACTCATGGTTTAGATTTTGAATATGTTGCGTGTGCTAACCTAATATGGGAATACATCCGCGATGTTTAAGTTATACGATAAGTCATAAAACAAACTTCGCTGGGATGAAAACTAGTAATCAATAAGTACGCAGCGCATGGAATTTAATTTAACATCTTTGCAAACGCAATCGTAGGTATTCGTTTCGGCAGTTCAACGTTTTGGGCGTGTTGTAGGTGGGCTGGTGGGACATGCGTAAGGGGGGCGAGGCAGCAGGCGTCTGTCCCCCCCACATGGCCCATCGGGATCTTGTCAGAAATGTTTTATTCATCAACTCGAAAACTGGAGCTGAATTCTTTTCGGCTTCACCAGATGGCGTAGTCAAATGGTAACTTAAAAGTCGTGTAGGTACTTTTTACTTTTTATTTTTTAGGCAAAGGAGGCATTTGTTATTTTTGAAATATATTTACAGGTGGGATATAAGAAACATGGCGGAACCGACAGATTCGATGATAATAGACTTAGTAAAGCTTCCCACCGATACACAAAGCATCGAAACGGCCATAGGAATCTCAGCTCTCGAGTACGAGCCAACTATTCCGACAAGGTAGGTCTCGTCTATGATTAACGATAATCTCGAGTTAAGGCGGGTGCAAAGACGGTTATGCTAGGTTTAGCTGTAAGAAATGTAGGAAATTTACCGGAAAATAGAATAAAGTATCAATACGTTTTTCACCAGTTTGTAATTAAGTATGGATCTTGTGTTACTCAAATAGGGCAAATTCTGTTAGGTTTATTTTGCTGATTTTATTTTAATGAAAATAGGGCGTAGGTATACGTCGCGCAAACATTCTTTATGTAATTGGAGAAAACAAGAGAAGGGGGTAAATGGGCCAATGAACGTAGTTTTCGTCCACAGATTCATGGTCGGAACTGAAACTGGAGCAGTGATCGGGGGAAATCGGAAAGGTAAAAACCCAGTGGAGAAACTACCTAACAAAGTGAGTTGAAATAATGAAAATTGTAATAAAACACAATTAATAAGAATAAAATGTGCAATATTTTAACTAAAAATGCCTTTAACAGTACGAAGCCCACCTCGGCCCGGTATATGCCCTTCAACGAAACCCTACATTTTTAAAGAACTTCCTGACCGTAGGAGATTGGACAGCACGCGTTTGGAGCGAAGATTGTCGAGAGTCGTCTATTCTTTGGACTTACTCTCATCGCACAAAGCTTACCGACGGTGCGTGGAATCCTATCAGGTAATAAACAAAGTCAACGAAGGTACAAAACTTTACATAATATTAAGTCACCATAACCTGACAGTATAACCCTCGATAAAACCTTGCCCAGTTTCTACTGGCCAGAGTTCTACTATTCATAACTGAAAGTATAAAATGTTTGACTCCAGGTTTTCTCTTATGCTGGTAACACAATGGGATGGTTGCCTATCCTGTTGGGATTTACTACGAAGACGGAGCGCGCCCATAGTAACGGCCCAACTCTGCGACGAACCTTTACTAAGACTAAGACCGCATGAAGGAGTAAGGACATTAGACATTAAAATTGGTCAATGTTAAGAGTAACCACAGAACATAATCGTGAATAATTTTTCTCTCCAGGGATTGCTGGTGGCGTGCGGAAGTAGCAAAGGAACCGTGTATCTGGCGGAACTGTCGCAAAATCTGGGAACAGCTGATAAGAATGACAAACAGCTTCTGACGCATGTAAGTCTAATGATAAAATGAATGATAAGTTCATGACTATGGATTATTTAATACACATTACACATACATACACATTCTCACGCCTGTATTCCCAAGAGGGGTAGGCAGAGCACATGAATTCAAAAATCCAGTGCCACGTTTAGCAATTTCAGGGTGACCAGATGGTTAAATGTGATATTGCAGTGACAGGTTGCGCTAGCCCATCGCCCACAATACACTAACCCTTTCCCAGAGTCGACTCTTACGACACCCACGGGAAGAAAGGGGGAGGTGCTATTCTAACCCGGCACCACACAATTTAATATTTTATGTTTAGCTTTTTCTCCTAATAGTTTTCCGTTGAGACAATATGTTCTGATAAAAAAAATATTCTACCGAATACAATTATTAATTCTTATTTGTGCTTGTACTGGTAGCTTCTCATAGTTTCCATTTTAATTGTTATTTGTAGAAAATTACATAAGTAAATTATATCCTTGAACTGTCTACTTATAGAAACAGGCTCGATACCTATGTAAGTCAAGTGGAAAAACATAGGAGCAAGTTGTCTATAAATATATCTCAAAGCTCTAAATTCAAGGACATAAGAAACAAGACATTATGAGCAAATTCTATGCAGCCATATTGTTACACTTCCTGGAATTCAAACAAAGTTACCTGCAATGTTATCAAATCATGTTTCTGTAAAATCATGATTATTACAGATATTAGATCGTGAAAACAAACGAGAGCGAATATTAGAGGCGCGAATGCGGGAAATGAGGCTGCGAATGCGGCAAGACCGCGACGGAGGCCAGCAGGCAACAGAGACAGACCACACCGCCAACGACAGAGACCTGGAGGAGGCTACCACTGAATACATGCAGACGATTAGCGAGCTACAGGCGCAGCAGAAAACACCGTAGATATCCAGTAGGACCAGAGAGTTACTTTTATAATCCTACAGTAAAGATTACAACTTACGGGATGGCGCCACTTTCTACAAGAAAGAGATTGTTATGTTATCTTCAACTACGGCCTCAATTAAGTACTTACGAGTTTTGTATGCTTTGACCTTGATATTTATCGTTTATCCATGATAGTAAATGTAATACCTAATGAAAAATTATTTCATAGCAAATCCTTAACAATTTCAAATAAAAATCATTGTTGTGACAAGAAAATGTATTCCATATTACGTAAAAATGTAATGGTACACTTCGAAAATGCACGAAAAATGATATATCATTACGTATGTAAGTAAATCTAAACCTAAGATTGGGCGTCGTCCTTGACAAATCCATTGAAATACCAGCGTTTCTCTATATTGGCGCCGACGCCGTTTGTGGAGCACTGGAACACGTCGCCATGCTTCTGCAAGACGTGGTGCACCGTCCCCTGTGTGACGTGCGCGAATAGCGCGCGGACGTACGAGACCACGTAGTCGAGGCTGGCGCCCTGCGGGTGTACCTGCGTCAAAGCAAAATAAGCTCATTAATTAATGTTTTTTTAATACAGTTGCTTAAAAATGGGTGCTTTTCGTGGCTGGAGATCGTGCGGAAAGTTCGAATTCGCGCACTAGTGCTTTTTTCATTTCCACTTTTTTTTTAATTATGCTTGTTCCAATTTATGACTAAGTACTCATCAATTAATGTTTTTGATATAATAATTAGTTAAAATTTAATGATAAATTAATGTCTTTAAACATTGTTATGAACATAAAAAAATTAAGAAATATAAGTACATACATATGTACATTTTTAATAATTTTATCACACAAGTTTTCATAATAATACGTTTTATATTTAATGTTGAAAAATCTTTCTTAATCAAAGCATCTGAGTGGAATGGAATGGCCGCCAAATGTGTCAAATCGCCCGCCAATAAGAGGCGTTTTTCTTTTTTTTTTAATATTCTTTCCTTTAAGGAAAAGGCAAAGGCTTCAACGCCATACAGCCTGGTCTGAGGTAATATTGTTTTGTTATTATTAATTTACTAAACTTGTCTTTTTTTCGCAACTGTATTAAAAAAAGTCGTTCGATATTAGTGCGGAATTGTCATTCATTACTCGTACCGAGTCTTACCATTCGCCTGCGGCTCGTGGTAAGATATCTCGGTACTCGTAAATAATGACAAACTTTCCGCACTTGTATCGAAATGTACTATTTTCGTAGAAAAACATTAAATTTATTTATTTAAAATAAGCGAAAAAACATTAATGAGAAGGTTGGTGCTGCTTTTTTGCAACTAAGTCAGAAACTGTTCCCGGCACGCTTGCGTTGTTCAGTAAGCGTAATAATTACGAGATATTTGGCGTAGTTAATTTATTTATTTTTGTTAATGCTTTAAGTAAAGATAGATGCGTATGGGATCGCGGACCCCCAAACATATGCTCGCGGACCCCCAGGGGTCCGCGGACCACAGGTTGGGAAACAATGAGCTAGAGCATCGTTTCACAGCGACGCGGATCGGATCCCATTCGCTCCGGGCGCCCGTAAAAACAGCCCGTACGGGTCTCCCGGACAGGCTGCGGCTGTGAACTCAGCCTTAGGCGCCCGTGAGTTAGATTGTACCTGACGGAGTAGTCAGAAAACGACAGGTGACAGGTCTTTTAACTAAATTGGTGTGACACAGATAGCAGTGCCTACCTGAAATTTTCTGTGCGGTGTCAGAGTAGAATAACATTTCTCCATTTCTTCTGTAGATGTAGTAAGAGGCGACTAAGGAAGTAAGTTTAGGTGCTTTAGACGACAGGCTAGCAATCTGTCACTATTATACCTCTCCCATCTGTTTTTCAATTTAAAATTATGATAGAAGTAGCTGCGATGAATGAAATACTAATGCCTACTCGTGAATTGTAGATATGTATGTACGTAAATCCATTTATTATGTATAATGTAACTACTTAAGTAGTTACAAAGTTGTCAAGCACTTCCTTTATCATTCTGTATAGTAACAATGGCAATAGTAATCACATTTGTGATTGTGATCTCAATTTTCTGCCTTGAATAATTTATTTGTAAGGCTATCGATTGGTCGCAGTGGGACACGTTAAACACCGAAAGCCTAGTGATGTGCGGGAGCGGTGGAAATCGTTACCTGTTCCAACATAATACGAAATAGGGATGTGGGCAAACCTGATACAAATATCGACAGATTTATATTTTAGATTATGTTTAAATTATTTATTTTTTAGATTTTAGATTCTTTTATTATTAATCACGGACGTTTACATTGCACACAATATGTATTAACATTATTTTACACGATATAAGAGATCTATAAGATCGTTAAATAAAAATAAACTGTCGCAAAAATAAAATCCCTAGTCCCTACTATAATATTATACTTAAATGCGAAAGTAATTCTGTCTTTCTGTTGAGTAGTTTAGTTAGCGTGATAATGGTAGGGGTAATGAACAAAAACAACTACCTACATTAAACAAAGAGAAAGAACAGACACTGGTTTCAAGGCAAAATAAACTATTCGTATAAAGTAGCTTATCCGGTGAGCTTAGCTTGAACCCCAAAGTCCGCTTGTTGCAAAGCCTGCCTTTACTCTGATGAAAGATGTAAGAAGTTCAACTATTCCCTGTGCGTGTACCATTTATAATATAATTATAACATAGTACTGAAATAAGTGAGCATTTTACTGTGATTTTTAATTGAAATAGGTTTTTAGAACAAAATCACGTTTGAACGAAATCCAATCAATTATTTTTAGACAAACAAAATTATTTTAAGAAACTGCACGCAAGGAGCTAAAGTATTATTAAAGAGTTAGCTATATTTTTAAACTGAGTTTCGAACCAAAAAAAAAACAAAATGCCAATCAGCACACCGACACAGTCAAAGCGTCAAAAAAATGCATCTCCCGTTTTTTGACGTGATTGCATTTGTTTTGCATATTCACCGTGTTCATAATATTTTAAGTGTAAATTATATTGATTTTTAGACAAAAAAAACTCAGAAAGGACATGTATGAATATACAAATTACATAATAAAATATATTTCTGTAATTTTCCTAAATTGAATAAATAAATATATTTATTATAAAATTGGATAGATATCGATATCGAAACGTGACAGGGGTCCCCTCTCTACATGGAGCTTATAACCTAGTTACCTACGGAAGATGTCTGACCGCTGGTATCGATAAATCCCGAAATTACCTGAGTCGGCTGTATTTGACGATGACGGCATAGATTGCCTATTATCGACATGGTGTTCGGTGTATTATTATGATTGATGACTGTGCATAAACTTATACACAGACCTACTAGCAAATATATGGGAAGGCTATTTTCTAACGAACTAAACGTCTAAATCGGTTTCACTGAGGAATACGATCTAGATCTCAAGCGTCGCGGTAAAGTGCTTTCGTGTAAAAGAACTGGATTACGATTGTGAGAGCAGTACATTTTTTAGAGCTTACGCAAAAGCAATCTTTAGTGAATTATTTGTTCAATTTGGTTTAGAAGTCAAAATTCAAAAATGAGGCTTTGGTTGCGATGACGTTACGTGATATCAAATGATTCAATTTCAAAGCGGGATTTGGTTTCAACTATCATATTGAAGCCGATTTAGATTTTTAGTGTGTTAGACAATAGTCTTGCGGGTCTATCAATGTTTGCGGCTAATTCCAAAGAGTGCTTCTCTTGTCTAGGATACATCTTCATTCATAAATATCATGCCAGTATTCCCAAATGAGGTAGAAAGAGCACATGAAACGTTTCATAGATAAACCATGACCATTTCAGTTTTCGTTCCATAATGCTAGGATTAAACATGGATGAAAGAAATAGTATAGTGACCTATACTAGAGACCTTTAGGTACTTAAAAGATGGTAAACAATCTTGACGTGTCTTTTTATTTAAACATACACTTTATATAGTGTAACAATTTTCATTTTTAGACTGTGTATTTCAATAAAAAGACATGTCAAGATTGTTTACAATCTTTTAAGTATCTAAAGGTCTAAAGTATAGCTGTCGCATAAACCGAAGCTAAACCTAGCTCCTGTAGTTGTTTCTTGTGATATTTTAAACCAGACACCACACAGATACTTACGAATTATAACAAAAAAACTGTTAATGTCCAACTGGTCCCACATGTTGGCTCAAACATTGGCTTAAGCACACCAACAGACGTGTATGAAACTTCGTCAATTTGCGTTATTACATATCACACCCGCGCATTAACTCGTACCGGTAACTGAATTAAACTCGAGTTGGCGGTCACATGGTGACAAGTTTAGAGCGGATTACAACTAAACAAACATCGTAAATCATAAACTTTTATCTACATCATACAGTCGCTAAAAGCAAGTGACCTACATTAGGAAACCTGTGTCTCAACAAATAAATAATTAAATAAATATCACTGGACAATATTTACACCAATCACCTAGTCCCAAACTAGGGAACCCTGTGTTATGGGTACTAGACAACGGATAAAATTACTTATATATAGATAAACATCCAAGACTCGAAAGCAAACATTCGTATTCATCATACAAACATCTGCCCCGACCGGGGATCGAACCCGGGACCTCAAGCTTCACAGTCAGGTTCTCTAACCGCTGGGCTATTCGGCCGTCATGCCAGAATTCGGGTCGACTCTCTCCTCCCCCTCCGCTTCCTGACTGCGAAAGCCCTACACTCCAGACCCTATCCAATTGGCTCTCTGGTGACTCGGGCAGGAAGGTCAGCTGCCCGCGAGGGAATCAGGGGCGACCTCAAGGTCTTGAGTTGGCGCAGCCACCCATAACGGTGCGCTATTGGCGGCCCAGCCTGTGGTTGTTAATGTTAAGTCACCTCTATACGCCACGGGTGGGCAGATGGTAATGTTCAAGAGTGCTTTCCTGCGCTAACCTAGTGACGAATGATGCTTCTGCAACGCTGGCCGGCAGCGCTTCTGAGTCCTTGCAGCTGAACGGCTGGTCAGATGAGCAACGATAACGATAACGGTAACGATACGCCATACAGTAGCTAAAAGCAAGTGACCTACATTCAATTGGGAAAGCTGTGTCCCACAGAGCATTATAATGCTTAGATATTTTATAAATTTGGTCTTCTTTATATAACAGGTGGTAGGAAGGAGAAATCAAATATTTGAAATTAGAACACGCGTGAGGCGCGGGTACTTCTCTCTATTTCTTCCGTGGATGTCGTATGAAGCTATTGAGAAAATAGGTCAAGGTATATTTTAGGCGACAGGCTAGCAACCTCTCTCTATTATAGCTACCTCCTCAAAACCCAAAAAAAAAGTATGCTAGAAGTGGCCACAAAACGTAAAATAACCATGGTCTATGTAGCGTTTCGTGTGCTCTGCCTACTCCATTTAAGAATACAGGCGTGACGCAATGTACGTAATGATTATGTTATGTAAGTAGTTTGAATTCTTATTATTAACAGTTACCTTCTACTGATAACCCGTGTGGTGCCGGGTTAGAATAGCACCTCCCCTTTTCTTCCCGTGGGTGTCGTAAGAGTCGACTCTGGGAAAGGGTTAGTGTAATGTGGGCGATGGGCTAGCAACCTTCCACTGCAATATCACGTTTAACAATCTGGATACCCTGAAATTGCTAGACGTGGCACTGAATTTATGAATTCATGTGCTCTGCCTACCCCTCTTGGGAATACAGGCGTGAGAATATGTATGTATGTATGTACCTACTGATGGTGGTGGTGTTTTTAAAGATGAACAAAAACTAACCCCTATCCTCTTGTCCCTTATCACTAACTAACCCATCCCTAAACATCAAATCCTTCTAAGACAACCCGTATGCTGATACGGTAGTTCAATTACATTCGACAGATTACAGAACTCCCTGATTCAAAAGGTCTTAAAAGCTTAGAAACTTGCGGCGCTGAAGACGTTTTCTGTCGAGATGATCATCTGATGGTGCCTTTAGTGATATCACGATAATTGATAGGCATTGTGAATTACAGGTGGTTTACGAATAGGGTAACCAGATGAAATCATCAAAATACAAGAGAAAATGCCCTATTTCCATGGAAACCCTGAGATTTCATAGAGTTTCAGAATTTTCTATTTTAAATCTATCCGGGCCATGTCGCGTAGCTCCAGAAGATGGATCTCGAATTGGCCCGAAACATGTCGAGCTAATCTCGATGTAAAAACGCGATTAAGCAGATCCGCTTTATTTCACTAACGGAATTTTCTCTCAAAACATATTATCGTTTCAAATTAGTTAATTTTTGGATAAATAAGTATTAATTTAAACTGTTCAATTGTTACCAAAAAGAAGATTCTTTTTAGAAAATACAGTGGCGTCGGATTTAGAACAACACCTCTGCATTTCTACCGTGGATGTCGTAAGGAGCATGGAAGGAAATTGGTTATTATGTAAATTCTAGGCGACAGGCTAGCAACCTGTAGTAACTGTTATACCTGTCAACGCAAAACCTAAACAATAAGCTAGAAGTGCCCACGAAACGATAACTAGTCATGAATTTGTCTATGTAGTGTTTCGTGTGTACCCCATTCGGGAATACAGACGCGATGTGATGTATGATGTACTAGCTTTTGCCCGCAGCTTCGCTCGCGTTAAATTCAGGGTAACACCGAAGAGATCTCGAAATTATTTTAATACTAAGTGCCGGAGTAATATTAAGCCACCTAATCCGGAATGTTCCATACAAACTTCCACTCATTTTAGAGAAGTGGGGAGTTACGAAGAGGCAAAAATTAGCATATGTCATTATCCATCCCTTAAATTATCTCCACCCAAAAAATAACTGCAACCGGTCGCCCCGTTTAGCCGTAAAAGACGGACAAACAAACAAACAAACACACTTTCCCATTTATAATATTAAGTATGGATTATTTTTTGTTTAGTTAACTTTTAATTGAAGAGAGCTTTAAATGCAACCTGAGCTTCATTGAATATCTTGAGACATCACGAGATTTGCAAAGTCCGGCGAAAAGTCGAAAAATCCTATAATCTCAAAACAAATCCTGAGATTTGGTGACCCTAGTTACGGGGTAGCAATTTCCGGGTAGACGCGGGTGTTGAACCATACAATTAATTGGACTACCATCATAACGTAAACATCACCCCTGTATTCCCAAATAGGGTAGGTAGAGAACATAAAACGTTACAAAGCCAAAACGATCTCTATCAACTACCTCTATTAACTTTACATTTTAATAAAGATGAAAGAGTTATAATTTTATAATAATGAGGTTGCTAGCCTGTTGCCTAAAACATACCTAAATTTATATCCGATGCGACCCAAGGACGACATCCACGGAAGAAATGGACAGACCGGTAGAGGGGACATTAGGTTATCAATAGTATTATCGTAAACTTTTTTCTGGAATGATCCAGTTATTATTTTCTCTTCACCAAAATCAAAGAAATTACCATAGTAAACGTTTATTCAGTCTGATGCAGTGAAGATCATAATATCGCGTAATAGTAGTTTAAGTAACAAAACAAACATTTAGCAGAAGCACGGAAGCATACTTCAGCTTTCCATCCTTTTATTTTAAAAGTATCGTAGTTCAAAGCATTGCTTATTACCAAACAATTCCGTTATAAAATGAACCTTACCAAATAAGTCTAAAGTTGAAACTTTTATGGTAGTTCATATTACCTTACGACCATTGTAAAGTCACTTATTTCCTCTTTCAAAGCAGTTCCAACCAGTTGAATATTCGTATAAACCATTTTAAATGAAAGCGTCACTGGAACCCTTTCTCAGTATAAAGTATGAATCAGCGTGAATGCTTTCCAGAGAGTTCGTTAGGATATTTAGTGTGAAAAGGTTCCGAAGGAGGTCCTACTTATTATATTTGGCTTGGGGAGAAAACAAAGCGACGAATGTACTCTTTTCATTCATAAATGATAGGATTATTGAATTTGTTTGCGTATCAGACGGAGTGACATGAAAACACTTCATTCAAATATTCTTCCGTACGTTCAAGTAAAAAATAATAGGCACAAAGAAACTTATATTTGTGACAGGATCATAAAATGTTAACAAAAAAAATCTATCAAGTGCCAACTTGCTAGACTGTCGCCTGAAACATACCTATCAGAGCGTCTAGTGTGTTCAATTCGATGGTGCAGTCGTTAACGAATTCGTTTGCGAGTTATCACATAATTGTATGGACCACAGCAGTCGTGTAAACGTTCCGCTGGCGGCGCTGTCAGGGTTTCCATACAATTTTGCGATAACTCACAAACGAAATCGATATCGAATTCATCATCGTTTTCATTACACTAGACGCTCTGAACCTATTTCCTTAGTCGCTTCTTACGACATCCATGGAAGAAATGAAGTATTATTCTATCTCGAAACCATACATGTTAAGATCCAACGACGTTTTTCATTCATCATCATCATCATCAGCCTATATACGTCCCACTGCAGGGCACAGGCCTCCTCTCAGTATGAGAGAGCTTGGGCTATAGTTCCCACGCGGGCCCAGTGCGGATTGGGAACTTCACACACAACGTTGAATTACTTCGTCGCTGTGTGTAGGTTTCCTCACGATGTTTTCCTTCACCGAAAAGCTCGTGATAAATATCAAATTCGATATCGCACATCAATTCCGAAAAATTCAGAGGTGCGAGCCCGGGGTTTGAACCCACGACCCTCTGCTTGAGAGGCCACAGTTCGAGCCGCTGGGCTATCACGGCTTATACGACGTTTTTCATTAGCTTTTCGTAAATTTTCGAATTAATCCACTGTGGTATCAAGTGGAGCATAATAAATACTTTCAAGACGGGTTATTTAGCAAGGGTCACACAGACCTACCTCTGTCAATAGAGCTGCATAAGTGACAGGTGTCATTTGGCTGTCCAGACGAGGGTAGAAAAAGAGGCGAATCGAAGAGATTTTTCAAATTAAAGAAAAATCTTTTCTTTTTCGTAATATTGACTGTCTTTGTGACGTAAAAATCTGACAAATTACAACTTGACCTAGTATACTTATAAGCTTTTATAAAACGCCCTTAATTTGTCACCAACAATTATCATTTATCATTTAAGGTGACTAAGGAAATAGACTTAGGTATTGCTTTAAGCGACAGGCTAGCAACCTATCACTATTATAATAGAAATATCTAATACAGGTTAAAAATCAAAATGATCATACAAACTGAGTGTTTCTTACTCAGCTAATGTCCTAACTCTTTTGTTTTAATCAGTTGTATTAAATTTGAGGTGTCCATACATTGTTTGAGATTTCATTTCACCTTAGTATGAATATTACAAATTGTATCAGGCTAATTTCAAAAAATAAAGTAATACGTTATTGTAGATAGCATTAACTGAGTATAAGCCACTTATTTTGTAACACCAATTTGATTTCACTCTGTATAACACCAATTCCCAAATAAGGCAATTTAACATCTGTGCTATGGGATAAACATCCATGACTCGAGAGGAAACATTCATATTCATTATACAAACATCTGCCCCGACCGGGAATCGAACCCGGAATCTTAGGCTTCACACTCAGGTTCTCTAACCATTGGACTATCCGGCCGCTATTATACCTTTTTCATTTATTTTGTTTTTACTATTATATTGCTATTAGGTACCTACTCTGTTTATTTTAAGATTTGAATTTCAACTGCCAAAACCTGGGCCAATCAACTATTTTGTGTTGTTATTCTGTCCCGTAAGTCAGGGGACAACTGTGATAGAGTTGCTTAGAAAAAGGTTATAATTTAGTTATCGTTTTATGCTCAGGAGATGCGCCATAAAGAAATGCGTACAACTGTAAAAAAAATCTTAACTTATAGCGGATTATATTCTAGAAAATCACAATTTTACTCGGTTAGTCAGGAGACGTAACCATGGCAACCAGGGACATAAAATAGTTGATCGACCCACCTAACACATTTTTAGGTAATTAGAAAGCATCGCCGCAGATACAGATACTGAAAACAGTAATAAGTGTCATTGAACTAATCATCTCCATTTTTACTCTTAGATTCTAGAGAAAAATCTAATTTTATCCGTTAAAATGTCTAATCTTAAAATAAATATACCTGCTATAAAGTGTCTACAAAACAAGATATCAAACCACTGAATGCTAAAACATTTTGTGGTTCCATTCTATCCGAGTACAATTTTCATGTTTCTAATTACAGTCACCACAATCATGATTGATGGGGCATCAAGCAACAAATTGCGGCTGCGTTTACATGCGGAAACAATAATACGTACGTGAAAACACACAGGGTGTATTGATGCGAAAATACTAATGAAATTACAAGTGAAAAACTCTTTATTATACAAACAGATAAAGATTACAGATAAGTCGCAAATAAAAATTACGGAGTACAAAGGCGGACTTATCCCAAAAGGGATCTCTGCCAGCTAACCTTTGACTAGTAGAGAGGAGCAGCAATCTTACTAATATTATAAACGTGAAAGTTTGTGAGTATGGAAGGATGGATGTATGGATGGATGGATGTATGGATGGATGGATGTTTGTTACTCCTTCACGCATAAACTACTGAATGGATTTTGATGAAACTTTACAGTAATGTAGCTTATACATCAGAATAGCACATAGGCTACAATTTATAATTTATTTTTTTTTTTAATTTTCCAAAATATGACGATAAGTGTCGAGAAAGTAGGAAAAAATCTACTATCTGCTGGATATTCTGGCGGGCGCTTCCTACTAACAATTCCAAAATCTCTTCTGTGGTAGCCCGAATTTAACGCGTGCGAAGCCGCGGGCAAAAGCTAGTTTCGTTATAATTATTCATGAATAATGTAAATAAATGTTCAAGTTTATGTTTATTAAATATGCGCGTCAAGGTGCTCACTGCTTACACAGTTTGTATTTAAAAGGAGTAAGTTTAGTATATTCTCATTAAGTGAAATATAATTACTTTTTCAGAAATAAAGTTCTTTAACCATAAAATATTTACAACAATTTAGAGGTATAGTTGATAAAAATACTATTCCGTATTATACGATATGCATATTTCCGTGTGGTGTTGAATTGAGAAAAACCTCTCCATTTATTCCGTGGATGTCATAAGAGGCAACTAAGGAAGGTTAGGGTGTATTTTAGCCGACTGGCTAGCAAACTGTCACTATTGTATTGCCAACTCAATATCTAAAAAACATATTCTAGAAGTGGCCACACAACGAGAAATAGTAATTTTTTGTCTGTGTAGTTTTTCGTGTGCTCTGCCTGCCCAGAGAATATACATGTGATGTATGTATGTATGTATGTGAAATAAATAAAAAAACATCATAACTGTTACACCCTGTATAGTACTGAGGAAAAAACTCGATCGATTTGTCTTTGTAGCAGCGCCCTCTAATATGTCAAACGTGTGTTATCAATCACAAGCGTCCGCTTACATACATCACGCCTGTATTCCCAATCGGGTAGGCAGAGCACAAGAAACCCTAAACATAGGTACAACACCATATCATAATGTCATAATAAAATTGTATAAATCATTATACAAAATATACACAAATATCACGCCTATGTTCCTAAAAAAGTAGGCAGAGCACACAAAACGTAGATGGAACGTAGACAATACCATGACTATTTCACGTATCGTGGCCACGTTTTGAGTTGGCAAGTATAATAGTGACAGGTTGCTAGCCTGTCGCCTAAAATATACCTGATCCTTATTCGCCTCCCGCTACATTCACGGAATGAATGGAGACATGTTATTCTAAGCCCGACACCACACAAAACATATAGTGTTGTACATACATACATACACACATACATTACGCCTGTATTCCCAAATGGAGTAGGCAGAGCATACGCAATGTTACATAATATAAACTATGACTATTTCACGTTTTACAGACACTTTGTAGCATAATTTTGGGTTCTAAGTTAACAGCTACAGTCAAGGAAATTGATACCTGTGCCACTTTGAACCTTTTCATAGTGAGTTTCAGATTGCTTTGATTAGTAAAAAGTATGGCATGTCACAGTGACATTTCTTGTGAAAGAGTCCAAAGTGGCACAGTTATCAATTTCCTAGACTGTACAATAGTGACAGGATGCTATCTATGTCAGGTAAACATCTTTGTGCTCGACACTGACCCAATACTTGGCACTTGCAACCTTACGTCATAGAAAGATAGGTGACAGATGGGTGTCAACTACTACTGGGCGTTGAGGCGTCGATCATTGGTAATTTTACCTTAATATAGCTAAAAGTAGCTGCAAACCGATCGATTTTCACCTGAAAATTAATTATTCTCCGCACCTACCTTATCGGATTCATTTTTAAACTACGCGACCTTACACACACAAGGTCGTAACCGCCGCTAGTCCCGTATGACGATGTGCCCTTTTAGCCTAATCAGTCCTAAGCCAACCCTCGTACGTTCGACACCTTTTGTTGCCATCATCCATCATAGCTTATCGTATTGTGTCGAAAGAGAAATACCGAAGTTACTTTAGGCTATTGTGTGGAATACCTGAGATGTTTAAGAATGCCTTTAGGCCGAGTTTTAGCTCCAAAGGTAAAGATCCTATTGGTAGTTAGATTACTAAGTTCAATTAAATCATTCACATTTTCCTGTGTTCTGTCGAAGATTAAGTTTAACATGGAAATTTCCGTAACTTCTCGAGTTCTTCAGGATATTATGGTGGTGTTCAATAAAAGTGGACTGTAAATGAATACTAGTGTAACCCGAAATTAGAACAATAACATTGGGAGCAAGTCCGTTACAGTAGGTAGATGGATCGATCGACGGTTTTTAGTACAAAACTGTTTAACTGAATTTGAATATTAACATTGCCATATGAGAAAATAAAATCTTAAGATTTTATGATAGAATACATTGAATATTTTAATTAAAAAAACATGTAGGTACAATGCATTTCAATAGAATAATAATGAATACCTAAATAGACTTCACTGAAACTAATACTGAATAAGCTGGTAGCCTCCTTGCGTTCATAGATTCTTCGGGACGATGCCTCGGAGGTCCTATTTTTAACCGACTTCGAAAACCCGTGGACCGATTTTCAAAATTTTTTTTTTAATCGAAAGGGTATAACTCGAAATTGGTCCCATTGGCACGAAACTAGGATCTGATGATGGAATCTTGGAGAAATCGAGGGAACTCTTCAAATTTTATATGGAGATGTACGGCGTTTTCGGTAATTTGTTGATGAAGTCAAGATTTTACATTCAGTAAACAGAATACTTTTAAAACATTGCTAATTTGAAGTCGGTTTTTTTCGTTTAAAATTATCTAAATGTAATGTCTTTAGGCATGTAGGAAGTCGTTACTGTCTTTTTTTAATTTACATGTTTTTTTTGTCTTTGTCTTTAAAGAAAAATCCTTTTCCTTCTAGAAGTTGACTAGAGCCACTCAAATAAAAAAAAACAACCATTCATAAAAGCTGTAAAAATAATTTACCTTTTCGCTTCAAAGATTTTTATTTCAATTTCTTTGCACACGACTTAATTTATACGCGAGGGTTTTTGGGGTTCCGTGACAAAGCATTGTACAGTCCAATTGCCACTTATGTAACATTTTGTAGTCTTTATAAAAGTAACTGGGTTAGAAAATAAAGGACAGGTTGTACAGGTGAATGGAAAACTTCACTACGAAATCCTACACTGAATTTGATGTTTTATTTAGTATGTTGTGGCAGTTTTCTACGGGCGATTTGGTACTAATAGTACAATTTTAATGTGCGTTAAACTAATTTGGATGTTTTTTTATAAGTATATTTTTTTTAACCTACGTAAGCTGACTACACGTTCAGCCGAATATGGAAAAACTAAGAAGGGCGGAATTTTACGGTCATTTTTTATGCAAAAAAAAATGTGACTGTGAATGTGAAAAATGTGATGTGATGTGATGTTTTTTACATTCCTAAAATTGATCATGACAATCACTCTCAACCAACTAAAAAAAACTGCTAAATATTAAACGAAAACTAGAAATTGTAATCCAATAATCAAATTTTCAATTTAGTAAAAAAAATGTGCATAGACTAAAAACTAACCAGCGACAAATACTTTATAAGTCAAAATTTGCTCACTCTTAACCCCTTCTCGGCTAGACTATGTTGTCCAAGCTTTATTCGAGAGGTCGAATTCTCAGAGGAATAAACACAGGAGTACACATCGGTTAATCTTACCGAACAAAACTTTCTGCCGTTTTCAGCGGGGACGAGGTACTCTGACATATTGTGCCCGCGTTCGTACGCAAAACGATCTGCGTTGTTATAAATACATACACATTAATTAAGAGTAACAATCGTTTCAATTTGACGCACACACGTACGGCAGCGTAACGCCTTACGCTGTCAGCGGCAAAGATATCGACACGGACAAAGTGCTAAAAATATGTACAAATGACCTTAATTTTAAGACAATAAGAGTTTGTACGTCACTAGCATTAACAGCCTTGTTTCTATGTAGCCACAAAAATGGACACCAAAATAAACCTTTTTGTTTTTTTATTTTTTTTTAACAACTGTTACGGAGGAGCGTGCAAAAAACACCTGAGACTTTCTAGCCCCTAATAATAGTGTCGCATCAGATATTTATGCATTGTATGTTGCAATAAGTTGGCTCGAATGTAGAAAGCAGTACAGAAATGTGTTTATTTTATTAATCATAGCAACTTTTTATAAAATTTCAAGTCACGTGCGATCTCCTACAGCCCTCGTACTTCTCAAGGCATTGCTCTTAAATCTGCCCTCCTTGCAGTACCTATAAACATGTTTCTGACACTGTGACCTTGTCGATTTCTTTGCTGACTGTATAACTTCTCCAGTGTTTATCCCTCCAAGGTCCGCTTAACGCGGCAGGTGCACAAATTAAATGAAAAAGCCATTTACACGCTAATTGGACTGGCCAAAGATTTATGAATGAACGAATGAATGAATTTTATACGTTTTAAAGGGTGATAATTGCCTTGATTAAGCCATTTTAGTTTTATTATCAAGCTTTTTTCCGGCCAGCAATTTAATTATGAATTTAGACGTTATGAATTTTGAGCGTGTTTTTTTATGTTTTTAACGTATTCACGGTCCAAAGAAGTAATCATAATATTATAATTCTTGTTGATAATAGATACTACCTAAATACATATTCTCACGCCTGTATTCCTAAAAGGGGTAGGCAGAGCACATGAATTCAAAAATCCAGTGCCACGTTTAGCAATTTCAGGGTAACTAGATGGTTAAACGTGATATTGCAGTAACACGTTGCTAGCCCATCGCCCACAATACACTAACCCTTTCCCAGAGTCGACCTCTTACGACACCCACGGTACAAAAGGGGGAGGTACCTACTATTCTAACCCGGCACCACACGGGGAAATCCTTTAGGCGCAGCGCAGACGTCAGAGTTTTGTGCGATCGAGTCTGCGCAGCCATAAATTGTTTGAATGGCGCGGTGACAGCTTCCAGGAATTTCCATTCAGAGTATCGTGGAAACTGTCACCGCGCCATTCAGACAATTTATTGCTCCACAGACTCGATCGCACAAAACACTGTCGTCTGCGCAGCGCCTAAATACGTTCATCATTTTACTTGTAAGTACCCAAACTGTAATTTGTGGGAATGTTATACGTCCTCACTTACAGCAGTGCTGTTATTACCCGTGTGGTGTCTGGATAGAGTAACACCGTTCCATTTGTTCCGTGGATGTCATAATAGGCGACTAAAGAAATTGGTACGCTAGCAAACTGTCACTATTACAGCTCTCCCATCTATCAATATATAACAGACTAGCTTTTGAACGCGGCTCCACTCGCGTTAAATTCAGGGTATCACAGAAGAGATAGTACCTACACATACCAATTTATAGCTTTCTACATTGAAAACTTCCACCCCTCATTTTAGGAAAATGGGGGGTTTTGAAGAGACAGAGAGTAGCCTATTGTCACTCACCATGCCCTAAACTATCTCTACCTAAAAAAATCACGTCAATCCAAGCGCTCCGTTTAGCCGTGAAAGACGGACAAACAAACAAACAAACAAACAAACAAACAAACACACTTTCACATTTATATATTGGTACGGATGTTCTTAGTCCTAAAGATAGAAGTAGCTGCAAGGCGTGAACTAGTTATGGTTTTGTCTTTGTAGCATTTTGTGTGGCTCTGCCTATCCATTTGGGAATACAGGCGTTATTGTATGTTTGTTAAAGCATTGTTTTAAACTCCGAATTCAGTTTAAGGGTGAATTCAATGAAATCAGAATATCATTTACTTAGTCTTGCTTAATTTTACTTTTTATTCACGAGTAAGTTATTGAAGTTTACTGTGGCTACTCACTCGGTAGGTAGGTACACGACGTAGTAATAACGTACCTTTTCTGTGGTAGACGGCTTTTGGCGAATTGCCAGCAAACTGGCCTGCGAAGATTGTAATTGACAGGTTTTCCTCTTAGAAAAGATTTTAAGGTTAAACTCGAGATTTGGACGTTTTCAAATATAAGATTTTATCTAAATTGCAGTTTTTTTGCTTGTTTTCTCTTGTAAATTAGATTTCCGTCAACTTTTTATCAGTAAAATATTTTTAGAATAACATCTCTCCAACTACAACTACAACTACATGTTACAGTGTTACCATACTCCATCGAAATTACTGCACAAAGAGAATGCAATTGTTTCGGCCGTCGGTTGTCAGCAGGGTGATCCTCTCGGTCCAGCAATTTTCAGTTTGGCAATCAACCCAATTATTAACTCACTAAATTCTAAATTCAACGTGTGGTACCTCGATGACGGTACTCTAGGAGGTGACGCGCAGACTGTTTTGGCAGACCTGCTTCAAATCAAAAACAAATTTAGAGATATTGGCCTGGATCTAAATTTTGACAAATGTGAGATATATATTTCTGATAAGATTGATCAGACTTCCTCTTCCAAAATCATCGAAAATTTCAACAACATTGCTCCAAATATAAAAAACATGCGTAAAGACAGTCTGCATCTCCTAGGGTCACCGATTTTCGATGAGGCTATTCCTCCCTTCTTAAATAAATCAGTTTCAAAATTTAAAAACTTTTCGGACCGCCTCACTAAAATTAGCAGTCACTCTGCACTATTTATGCTGAAATTTTGTTTAGTAGTTCCTAAATTGACTTACCTGCTCCGCTGCTCCCCGATTTGGAAATTTCCCCTTTTGGTAAACCCTATTGATCTTCTTGCAAAATCACAACTTGAATCCATATTAAATATTTGTTTCACTGAGCAGGCATGGACCCAAGCCTCCCTCCCGATAAGGTACGGTGGTTTGGGAACCCGCAAAATTTGTAGCATTTCGCTGCCGGCATTCTTGGCTTCAATACATAGCACGTCTGATCTCGCAGGTAGAATTCTTAAAGCCTCTCCGGCAACAGACTGCGAGATTGCGTGCTTGGCTGAAGCCAAAAATGCTTGGCTGGCTGGACCGAGTCCAAATTTGCCATCCAAACCAAAATTTCAAAGGGCCTGGAATACAATAATCTCAGAAGCAACATTAAATTCACTAATCAACACGGCAGTAGGCAGGGACCGTGCCAGACTTTTGGCTGTTTCTAGGCCAGAATCTGGTCATTGGCTCCATGCCTATCCCTCACCGCATACTGGCACTTTCATCGACCCATGCACACTCCGCATTGCCGTCGGTCTCCGACTTGGCGTTGAGGTTTGTGTGGAGCACAATTGCTCCTCATGTGGAGCACACGTAGATCGTCTCGGTCTCCACGGACTGACCTGTTCCTCGGGCGCCGGCCGCCTGTCCCGGCACGCCGCTCTCAATGACATTATCAGAAGGGCGCTCGTGAGTGCCAACGTTCCCGCAATACTAGAACCGCAGATTGTGCGTGGAGATGGCAAGCGCCCTGACGGAATGTCATTGATCCCGTGGCGGATGGGCAGGGCTGTAGTGTGGGACGCTACTTGCGCCGACACACTTGCCTCGTCGTACTTAGCTGCGACATGCAAGAAAGCCGGCGCAGCAGCAGACGCCCGGGAACGGATAAAGGTCAGCAAATACGAGTGTCTGGGCACCCAATACGAATTCGTCGCATTTGGTGTCGAGACGCTCGGACCGTGGGGAAAGAGCGCTCGTGGGTTCCATACTGCTTTGGGGAAGCGCTTGAGGGAAGCAACGGGAGACCCTCGCGCAGGCAGCTTCCTCGCTCAAAGGCTAGCTATAGCCATTCAACGCGGGAATGCTGCCTGCGTGATGGGAACCTTACCCAAAGGCCCAATTTTAGAGTTTTTTGTTTAGTTTTAGTTTAACTTTAAGTGGTGTTTTTAGTGTAGTGCTTTAGTTTTATTTTAAATGTATATTGTAAATAATTGTAATGTTTAATGTAACTTGTAATATTTTGTTCTTTGTTTTATAATAAACATATATATTTGTTGGTTTCTCTCCATTTCTTTTGCGGATGTCGCAAAAGACGACTATGGAAATAGGTTAAGGTACATTTTAGGCGACAGGCTAGGCTAGCAACTTGTCACTGTTATACCCGCGAACTTAAAACCTAAAAAAAATATGCTAGAAGTGGTCAGGTGAAATTGTCATGGTTTTGTCTATGTAACGTTTCGTGTGCTCTGCCTACCTCCTGCCTGGCGAGATGTATGTATGTAATATCAACTCAATGTATGGTGGCGAATAGTACAGCGTTCAACACTGGAACATTTACCTTAGTCTAAGTAAGATAGCTATACAAAATAATGCACGAACAGAAGTCAAAAGTACGTAGGCAGCGCTGCCAACCTTAAGAAGCAAAGTAAATTCCGGGGATCTGAGCGTCTAGTGTATTTAAAACGGTCATGACTTCGATAGCGGTTTCGTTTGCGAATTAACGAGGAATTGTATGGAGAAGTGTCGACTGCGGCAGTAGTGCAAACGTTCCGCTGGCGGCGCTGTCTCAGTTTCCATACAATTTTGCGAAAACCCGCAAACGAAATCGTTATCGGCTGCATGATCGTTTTGAACACACTAGACGTACTGAGCGTCTAATGTAACTGAAAAGATCATGGATTCGATAACGATTTCGTTTGCTAATTAACGTGGAATCGCATGGAATCCGAGACAGCGCCGCCAAGCGGAACGTTGGCACAACGGCCGCGGTCGACACGTCTCCTTACAATTCCGGGATAACTCGCATACGAAATCATTATCGAGTCCACGATCGTTTCGATTACACTAGACTCTTTAGTTGGAGAAAAGTTTGTTCCGAATAGCAACAACCGAACAGGATTACAGTCTTAATTGGAATAAGCCGAATGTAGAAAAGACAGGCGCGATGGTGTTTTGTTTTATTTCTGTTACTGTAGGTGGGATTTTCTACATACAAATGGGAATACTTGCGTTTGTTTTTTCAGGGTCTCTTATAGAATTGTCTTAAATCTCGATTTAGTTATACTAGTATCTCGAAACTATTATATTTCTTCCATGGATGTCGTCAGAGGTAACTAAGGAAATAGTCTTACTCACCACAAATAAATTAAATTAAAATAGAAAGATCTCTGATTTAAAACTTCTAAATAAATAATATGTCATGTTTTAAAGATATGAACGTCATAAATTTTAATAAGTATTGTTGTTTAACCCCTAAATTGACAACGTACCGTACGTAACGTACGTACGTACAATAATGAATGCTCAGAACGCACCATGGAATTTCTTCATTGCTAATTGCTACAACGCGTCGTACGCCATAACCATAACACGAATGTAGATTTTTTACTGTGATCATAAGGCGCTGCGCAGACGACAGTGTTTTGTGCGATCGAGTCTGTGGAACAATAAATTGTCTGAATGGCGCGCTGACAGGTTCCAGGAATTTCCATTCAGAGTTTCGTGGAACCTGTCAGCGCGCCATTCAGACAATTTATTGCTGCGCAGAATCGATCGCACAAAACTCTGTCGTCTGCGCTGCGCCTAACGCGTTTCGAGCTATTTTTCCATTCCGTGAGCGTTTTCGATCTTTGAGCGTAACATAATTATTCTTTAGAAACTTCTCGTTTAGGTGCACGCGGCTTTATACAAAGAACAAAAAACAATGTAGCACTTTATTAATGTTACAACCACAAAGCCAACATACATGTAGCAATATGTTAGACAATTTCGCGCGGTCTAAAGTCTAAACCCAACAGGAACCCAACGTGTGTACACGGCATTATAAAGTTTTACCATCTGTTGGTATACAGTGTACGCTGTACGTACTCGTATACTCACAGTTATTGTGAAAACAGCATGGTTAATATAGATAATGATTTAGCGAAGCTACTTCGTTGTAATGTGTCTGGTTTTTCCGCTGGACTCTGTGTCACTAATGTGTCAATTGTCAGTGGTATAATTTTAATGACCCTATTTATCTTTAAACGTCATTATTGATTTAAAATCATATTTTATCTACAACAATATCATAAAAGTCCTACTATACGTTCACACGCATTAAATATAATGTATCCAATGATAGTATTAGAACGTTAAGGTCCGACCACACCGCAGCTTAAAATCCGGTCTCGCTTCGGAATCGCAGTGTCGCGTCGTTTTCGCACCGTTTTCGCCGCGTGCTCCCCACACCGCAGCTTAAAAAACGGTAACGGTACGGAATCGCAATGACGTGCGTCACGATAATCTTTTTGTCGCAAACCTTCCAAACCGGTGCTTAAAATTTGCTGCGTCAAAATCATGCTTCAAATACCTATATGACATAAGTATAGATCAACTGTACCCATCACAGCAACAAAACAAAAGAACGTGACTCAGTTGTCTCGTTCCTTTTTAAAATTTTAGACATAGAATCTGATAATCTCTATGTGAAAAACGAAGTGTTACCGACAATAACCGAGAAACCCCGATTCGCAAATCTTTGCGTAAAAATCGCTGCATCTACAAGACAGCTGCGTCTTTTACGTCACCGGTGTGGTGTCTGCCATAAGATCTCGGTGTAATATTTTTTGCGATTTTTACGCAGATCAATTTACGGTGCGACAGCGTATTTTAAGCTGCGGTGTCGGAGCATGCGGCGAAACCGGTGCGAAAACGACGCGACACTGCGATTCCGAAGCGACACCGGATTTTAAGCTGCGGTGTGGTCGGACCTTTAACTTTATAAAATCGGTCTACTGTATAAAACTGGTGACGATCAGAAAAAGAAAACAAATTATTTTAAATTTGGAACATAACAGTCGGCGCGAGGGTGTGACGACGATGCGCACTTGTTTACCGTTGCCGTTATAATTATTTGAATATTCTTCTAAATTATGTATTACTAGCTGTGCCCGCGACTCCGTCCGCGTGGAATAGTGACAAATTTTCCCCGTTTTTTTTCACATTTTGCAATGTTTCTTCTGTCCTATTGGTCGCAGCGTGATGTTTGTTATATAGACTAAAGCCTTCCTCGATAAATGGTCTATCTGTCACCGGAAAATAACACATTCAGTAAGTTTATAAATTTCCTAAAAAATTTCAGGAAATTTATAAACTTCCGTAAGATTCCAAACGGGAGACAAATTGTATTATTTTACGGCCGCATTTTCGTAAAATAATCAATTTACGTTAGGTTAGGTTAGGTTAGATTATGTTAATTTAGATCAGATTAGTTTTATTTATGTTAGATTAGGTTAGGTTAGGTTCGATTATATAAAATTTTGCAGAAATGTGGGCGTAATAATATTTTTTGTCTCCCGTTTGGAATCTTACGAAAGTTTATAAACTTCCTAGGAAATTTATAAACTTACGGAATGTGTTATTTTCCGGTGACATATCCAACATAAAAATATTTTTTCAAATCGAACCAGCAGTTCCTGTGATTAGCGCGTTCAAACAAACAAACAAACTCTTCCGCTTTATAATATTATATTAGTACATGTACCTCTAGATAACTGTGGCTAACTAAGCTTCAAAATACTAGTGATTATTTAATGACCTTTTCAGGATCATTTCACAAACTACAATATGAAAGCCATTTAGGTATTATGCAAAAATCATATTTATAGAGTTTCCTGTATGGTTTCGGGTAAGAAAAACACCACTCCATTTTTTCCGTGAAAGTCGTAAAGGTGACTAAGGAAATAGGTTAAGGTATATTTTAGGCGACAGCCTGTCACTATTGTACCTGCCAATTCAATACCTAAAAATTATGCTAGAAGTGGCCACAAACCATGAAGTAGTAAAGTAAAAAACTGTTTATTGTACAAAAGAAAATAAAAAGGGTACAGACAGGTTTCAAAAAAAGAACAAATTACAAAGGCGGACTTATCCCAAAAGGGATCTCTACCAGCCAAACTTTGAGCAGTAGAGAGGAGCAGCAATTAAGGTAAATAACAAATAGAAATTTTCACTATTTACAAAATATTATGATAGTAGTCAAGGTTTTGTCTATGTAATTTTTCGTGTGCTCTGCCTACCCTATTCGGAAACACAAGCGCGATTGTATGTATGTATACTTATAGAGTTATCGTACTGCTTTTCCATCGACTGCGCCATTTAAGAAACTTGAAGAGTCTCGGATGCTAACCGAGCATGCTCGAGAGCGGCGAAGACAAACAAACCGAAGTGCCCTCAAACGAAGATCACGTGACGGGAATCGAAGGGTTAACTTAATTTTAAGAGTAAACGTCAACGGGATCTAAGTTACGGCGAGTTTACTCAAGTTAGATACAGTCTCCATTCATGGCAAGGTTTAGTAGTGTGTTCATACATACAATCACGCCTGTATTTCCAAATGAGGTAGGCAGAGCATAGGAAACGGTACAGCCAGCTGCAGAGAAAAGTAACCCCCCACCCATACATTGTTTCATTACCAGGGGGTTACTTTACAGCTGTCCGTACATAGACAAGCCATGCCGTCTGACCGTCAGTTGCGTAAATTTATTTAAAATCTATTCAAAACGTGTACCTATTACGTGCCAGTTTTTCCCCGGCCAGTAACATGCATGAATAAATCTATACTAATATTATAAAGCTGAAGAGTTTGTTTCTTTGTTTGTTTGTTTGAACGCGCTAATCTCAGGAACTACTGGTTCGAATTGAAAAATTCTTTTTGTGTTAGACAGGCCTTTTATCAAGGAAGGCCATAGGCTATAAAACATCACGCTGCGACCAATAGAAGCGAAGAAATAGTGGAAAGTGTGGAAAAAAGCGGGGGAAATTGATCACTATTCCACGCGGACGGAGTCGCGGGCACAGCTAGTCTACTATGCCTAACCACATTTCTTAAGTCGCCTCTTACGACATCTATAGAGGAAGGTGATATCTATGTTGTTTGGACCCGCTTACTCCAAATCGTGTCTACATTTCCGTGTCCAGGCTTGTAGTAATTTATTCGAATACTTAACCCTTATTGGGGCAGGGTGTTAAATAATTCACGCGGCCCGCTATCGAACCGGGAATCAGGACATGTGTGTCGATTCAAAAGCGTTTACTCAATAATGTATCAGAAGAAAATGGACGTAAAACATAGTTGGGTAATAAATTAAGTTCGTTTACCGTTACGTTACCGTTTACAGTTTACCGTGTGGTGTTGGGTTAAGAATAACACCTCTCCATTTCTTCCGCGGATGTCGTAAGAGGCGACTAAGGAAATAGGTTAAAGTGTATTTTAGGCCACAGGCTAGCAACTTGTCACTATACCTTCCTCATCATCCAGTCTATATACGTCCCACTGCAGGGCACAGACCTCCTCTCAGCATGAGAAGGCTTGGGCTATAGTTCCCACGCGTACCCAGTGCTGATTGGGAATTTCACACACAACATTGAATTACTTCGTCGCTGTGTGTAGGTTCACAATGTTTTCCTTCACCGAATAGCTCGTGGTAAATGTCAAATTTTCTCTGTCACTATACCTGCCAATTTAAAACCTAGACAAAATGCTAGAAGTGGACGCGAAGCATGACGGACATAGACATAGTTCTGTTTACGTAGTGTTTCGTGTGCTATGCATACCCATTTGGGAATACAGGCGTCATGGTATGAGTTCTATAACTTAAGAAAAGCAATCAATAAACCCACATACGCACAGATAGCTGTGGTGCCGACGGGTCGGGTCTGCTATCGACGTTTTAGATCAAAGGCTGTCTTCGGGGGCACGATCAGCTGATTGTTTCCTTTATATCGGTACCGAATTTAATCTTCAATCGAATCATAACCTTCCACAAAATTTGTGCGTGTTAGTGGTCTAGCTTGGCCGTCTGAAATGATATGAAATAAAGTTTTTTTTTTCTGGATGCCTGTCCTTTTTATTCGTTCATATTTTATTATTTCTGTTGTGCCCAAAAAACCTTGCTGTGTGGCGTTGGGCTTATTAGAATAACACCTCTCCATTTCTTTCATGGATGTAGTGTAGTACGCGGTGCTGTAGGTTATGGTATATTTAAGGCGACAGGCTGGCAACCAGCCTCTTCTAGCATATTTTTTTAGGTTTTGACTTGGCAAGTATAATAGTGAGTTGCTAGTCTGTAGCCTAAAATATGGCTTAGTAACCAATTCCCTAGTCGCCTCTTACGACGTCGACGGAAGAAATTGAAGAGGTATTCTAAACCCAATGCCACACAGAAACACACGGTTTTGTGGGTGGGCAAAGTAACCTTCTTGGGGCAAAATAACCTTCTTGGGGCAAAGTTAGCCAGCTTGTGGAATTCCACTTGCTTTGTCCGTTTTTTGGCGTAGCCTTAATCGCTTCAGCTCGTGAAACAGTGTGGCTATTATAAATAATAGATTCCACTTTTAATTTAGGCCACGAAAAAGCCAATTTAAAAGTGTAATAACAAAGACCGCAGGCTTGTTTTTTTAACTCCAGTATCGAAGTATTAATTAGGTTTTCGTTAGAAACGTACAATCTGGAAAAGTTTTAGGACACACTGAGGGTCGATTTAACTAAACAAGAATAAAATTTAGTCTTAGAAGTCGCTTTTATATATTTTTTATACGAAAAATTCATTCATTCGCGAGAAAATAAGGATTTGTACCGAGACTAACTTATTCTCGTTTGTTCGTTTTTACGTGATAATTATAGCCTCACCATTTGCCATAACTTAAGACGTCAACAGCTGAAAATAGCCCTCCCCTTTAGACTTCAATGAGTACCTGTTGGAAGCGACCTGCATCCAACGTCTCTAACGTATCTAAAACCATAAAATAATAACTTAAAGAATACTAGTTACGTATCATCCTAAAGAAGCCCAAAAGTGGAAAGATTTTTAATACTTACTCTCGAGTATGTAGCGACAGCTACATACCGCTAGGTCAGCATTTAATGTAAGCCACGCGTATACCGGCCAACGCGCATTAGTCCGCACAGAGCGTTAGCCTATACAGCACGCCTCTTTCGTTCCCTACCGGTATCCGCGTGGTTCCTAACCTTCTGTAATAGTATCAGTCTACAAATTATATTTCTATCCGTTTGCTACTTGTCTTTCCAATAATCTCCCAGTTTCAACCACGACATTTAAGAGTAGCAACAAGTATTTATTTTATTTATTCGAGAAATAAATAGTCAGACAAACAGACAACTGAGATACGGAACGCTAAAGACGGCCACTCACCACGCCGCTTATTAAACCGGCTATTCAAGGAAAAGTAAAATTGGACGAAGTCGAGATTGAAAATAAATTCAATAACGCATACAATAACTAGGCTGCCCTGGACTAGAGACGCTGTGGAGGTGACAGTAATGGCCAAGCGTGAAATGGAATACGGTTAATCAATGGTGAAATAGACCATCCTTTTTGTTGTTCGTAACTAACGAAACTAGTTGACGAGCTCGACGTCCAGCTGCCTTTACAATATAAAAGCTAATTTTAACATGAGTTCAGTTTGTTACTTTTAATAACACCACTGAATCAAAATACAAATAATTATTTTATGTAAGAAGTAGGTGAAGTAAAACGTTTTCTTTTTAACCAAATAACTTCCTGGAGCTTTCCTAAGTGCTACTACTATGTACTATTATGTTAATTTAGCACTATCAATTTAACACTAAAGCAGTTGAAATCGAATATTATCTCCCCATTTGTCCTACCTCCGTTGCATTCAATCGACACTGGGTTTTTCTAAAGCGCCAGGTGTTTTCTTTGCCTCGTAATTACATTTAAATATGGACTATTGAAGTGTTTTATGAAATAATAGATTGGATTTTGAGAACGACTGTTAGTTATTCGTTAATGTAGGTATTTAAAGTCACGATATTGGTATAATGGTACATTTTGTCAAGATTTTATGTGATGGGGATAAGTTCTATATAAAATCTTGGCAAGTTTATAGCCGACCGCCATATTATCATGCTGTATGAGTTTATAATAAAATTAAACAAAAAAAAATAAGCCAAAGAGCAGAAACAAAAGTTGAAACTGTCAATTGGCCCCTGAAGCACCATAATTCTTGAATCAACTGGGATGTTTTTTTAGCAATGGTTCAGATAGTTTTAGCAAAGTTAATTATAAATACTTATAAGTAAACGTAAAGATCATGGTTGCCAACTTAATGAATTACATTACTTTTATCTCTCATAAAACGAGTACATAGCACTCTTTTGTCTCCTTTTTTAGACCTCGTATCGTTACAGCAGCATTATTAAAGACTCACTCGGATTCTTTTGCAAGTATAATGCGCGACAAGCGAGGAAATAGTCGCGATATTTCTCGCGCCGACTGTACTCGTGCTAAATAACAGTATTATACTGTAAATGATGCAATCACTCTTCAGCTACAGTGTTGTCAGCAACAGTATGCTAACATCTTTTGGGCGCATTATACGAGCGTTTAAACCGCTTCATTCATTTCACAAAACATAAAAAGTCACAATGTACAATTTTCATGCCTACGCTCGGTCTCCTTATGCCTGGGCCACACTAACGGGAAACGGCGTTAACTATCGCGTTAAAACGTGTTTTCACCATACGGTTGACGTCCATTAAGAGGAAATATGCCGGTCGAGGGAATTGAAAAATAGGTATTTGCTAAATCTATTGCTGTCGCGCCGTGACCTGCCCAGACGACGTCGAGTGCGATAAGAACAACTACAGCTCGGACCGAAAATACCTATGAAAATTATTCAAAAACAACGTTTCGTAGTCCCCTGATTTCTTCTTCAAAACTTAACCGATTAAATATGTTTTTTCATTAAATGTTTAATAAATGTCATAACTGTGTTTCTATGTTCTTATATTTTGATATAATTGTGTTAAAATTGGTTTCTAGACGTTTGAACACGACGGAAAAAACTTAACAATTTTTCATGTTTTTGAAGGTTAATATCTCCTTTAATAATTCAATTATGAAAAAAAGGAAAACATAGGAACATGCTAATATATCATTAGATTGTTGATGTAAAAAATCATTGTTCTACGGGTAATATCCAGCGAGGAATCAGGGGACTACGTTTCCATACAAAATATGACCGCTCCATTTCCTCTTAACGCGATAATTAACGCCATTTCCCATTAGTGTGGCCCCAGCATTTTACGGATGTTAATTATGGCAAACAGATAAAACTTTCTTAGTAGCTGCACTTGTGCCTATTTTTAAGATTTTTTGATTGGTAAACCACGCTTCAAAGAACCTGAAACCACGCATGTGGTCACGAACTAATCATGACGTAGACAAACATACATACATATTCTCACGCCTGTATTCCCAACAGGGGTAGGCAGAGCACATGAATTCAAAAATCCAGTGCCACGTTTAGCATTTTCAGTACGTAGACAAAACCATGACTATTTCACATTTCGCAGCCATTTCTTGCATAACTATACTTTTTATCCCGTGGTTTATCCCGTGTGGTGCCGGGTTAGAATAGCACCTCCCCTGTCTTCCCATGGGTGTTGTAAGAGTCAACTCTGGGAAAGGGTTAGTGTATTGTGGGCGATAGGCTAGAAAACTGTCACTGCAATATCACGCTTAACCATCTGGTTAGCCTGAAATTGCTAAACGTGGCACTGGATTTCTGAATTTATGTGCTCTACCTGCCCCTCTCGGGAATACAGGCGGGAGAATATGCATGAATGTTATACTTTTTAAAACAGAATTCTCGTCATGTTTTAAGCTTTCATGATTCCCACTCATATTTATGTATACGCGAGAAGTAATTAATACATACCGTAATTAAGTCCCGCGTATACATTAAGAGGATAGAGGAAAAAATAAAAATATATATATAAAAGATAAAATAGATAAAAGCAAATCGTAGCGGCATAGCCACAACAGATATAAATTTAATGTAAAAGAAACTTTTGCTCTAATGTCATCATTCACGGAGAAAACAGGGGACTACATTTGTATGGAGAAGTGGTGCGACTCCTATCCTCTTAATATGAGAATTCTTGTCCTTTATACGAATAAAACCCTAAAAATAAAGACACATTTGAAACTCAAAACAATTTAACACAAAGAGCTATCGAAGCGTGAAAGATCAAAAGCTCAAACGAAAGCTTTAAGCAACTTTAAATTTTTCAGTGAAACTTTAACCTGCTCCGAACGGTAATGCGATTAAAAAAGCCCACTAGTTCCAAAACAAGCTTGGAGCTTTGAATTTCAACTAGTCTCAGTTTAACGCTTTCAACTTAGGATCAGTTTACAAAAGAAAATTTAACGGCGGGAAAGTTAACAATGACTTTGTGTTGACTGTATTGAAATAAAAATGTTATTGCTACAAAATTTACCGATTATTTCTAGTAAAATCGCCCTTCTGGTGTCAGGATATAAAAAATCGTGTAACAGACAGTCTGTTACGATAATGTTTTAGCTGAATATAAATGCCATCTTTTCACAATCGTGTCACACACTAAGCAGATACGGTAAGATATCTGTTAGGCTCTGCGCAGACGACAGACTATCCGCGACGGACTTTTTAGTCTGTGAAAATAGAACCTATGGAATTATATTATGCAGTAACCCACACGACGCCCAAAAAGTCCGGCGCATAATGCATACAATCCACGCAGACTTTTTGTGCGCCGCAGATTCGATGGCACAAATAGTCTGTCGTCTGCGCTGCGCCTTACTGAACAGATATCTGTCAATATCGCTCCCTATACAATTCAATGAGCTGATACACACAGCGCAGATTTGCCGTCAGGTATCTGTTGGCACCGACATAATAATATGGAAAGATGACATTTATACGCAGATAAAATATTGTCGTATATGCGTAGCCTGTGATGAGCTTTATGTCGGTGCCAACAGATAATTGAGGGTAAAATATAAGTTTTCTGCGCTGTGTGTGTTACCTCATTGAATTGTATAGGGAGCGATATTGACAGATATCCGTTCAGATACAGATATATCTTATCGTATCTGCTTAGTATGTGACATGCTTAACATAACACCTCTCCGTTTCTTCCACATCATAACAGGCGACTAAGGAAATAGGTTAAGGTATGCTTCAGGTGGCAGGCTAGAAACCTTTCAGTATTGTACCTCTTTCGTCAACGTTTCAACGCAAAATTTTGCCTACCCCATTAGGTAATAAGTACGTGATGTATGTATGTACTCTGACAGTGTCTATTACGAAGCTAATTCCTTACTTTTCATCACCTTATCATCGATTTACTTCAACAAAACGTTCGTAATTAATCTCAAATGCAAACCGATCGCAGGTTAAGCGTAAACAATTAAATATCACAAGGGATTGAGGTCTCTAGGGGTAGCCGAGCCTAGACAAAGTGACACGACTCGGTCGCTGACTTCGTCACAGTTTAATAAGACCCCGGCAGATGGCGTTGAACAAGATTCTAGTCTACTTAGACTACTTACTTGCGGCGATTACAAGGCTTGAAACAGTGCTCGACCGACGGTCAGCGCTGACCATCGGTCGAGAAAATGCATTCGGTGCTACGCTGACAGCGAACTGCGACGCGCGTGTACAGTTGTAAAGAAAAATGAATCCTTTGGCTTTTTTACTTTTTTTTGCATCGCGGTCTTTATAAAATTCATTTGATAAATCCCATAGTACCGAACGAGGACGCTCTTCAGAAATAAGGCGCTCTGTGTCGATATTCATTTCTTCCTCTTCTAAAGGCGATGTCTCGCACCTGCGCGATTTTCCAATCGGTACATACTATTTGCATTTGAATGTACGTACGTGCGTACGCTCGGACGCTCCGTCAGCGAAGCACTGAACGTATCCGTAGGATCTCATAGCTCGTCGGTCGACCAACGTACGCGCCACCGACGAGCTGGACCTACGGCTCGACCGACCGTACGCGCGTACCAAATCACGCGCGTACCGTTAGCGTAGCTGTGTGCGCGTTCAAAGCCATCCACCTAAGGTCTTTTTCACATGAAACAACTGAAAAGGGACGGAACTGATTTGTAATTACAATTGTTAGGTACATCTTGCACACGAGGTTACTCAAACACTATGAAACGAAACTGACTACTGTCACTTCTACCGCCCAAGTCACTAAATGGCAAGGATTTTCATTTTCTTCTTAAGGATAAAAGTAATTAAGATTTTGACATCGACTACTAAGTAATTATACATTATTCGTGTACCTACAAATACTATTGTGCCTACAGACACTCTCAAAGTACCTCAAGTTTCTGCCTCTATAAATTTCAAATATCTAATCTAAATGTCGTTTCTAGCAATCAAATAGCACTAAATTCCCAAACGCTCTTTAATTAGTTGTAAATTATAACCTCAAATTGTACTTATGAATTATTTATTCGCCCCCGCCCCTTGAGATGAGATTTGACAAATGCCTCCGAAAATGTTGCCATTATTCTGTATCTTGAATCACAATTACTAGCTAGAATTATTTTTAAAATGATTTAGGAATATAATACAGTGGTGATGTTCCCAAATGGGGTAGGCAGAGTACATGAGTACACAGACAAAACCATGATTAGGCTATCTGTCCAATGTAGCGAAATGACGCAGGGGACCGGTGAGCGAGGTAAAAATCCACTAATAAAATTGCATTAAAATCTCCGCTCCTCTTTAGTGGATGCAATTCTATTTGCGGATTCTTGCCTCGCTCCAGTAGACAGGCATTCTTATGATTATTTAAAGCATCGTTTCTTAACCTCGGGTCGCGACCCAA
>BHDV01010511.1:107602-172266 GCA_005406045.1 Adoxophyes honmai
TATGGGTCGCGGGCCATATCGTTATGGGTCGCGGGCCATATCGAGATGGGTCGCAGGACCCGCGGCATTTTTTGAAAAACTAACCGCATCCACTGCTTTTCATTTGTTTTGAATATTTGATTGGGTCCCGAGCTTCTAATATTTTCGAATTTTGGGTCGCCGGGCAAAAAGTTTAAGAACCGCTGATTCAAAGCTTCCCAGCCAGTTCTAGCACAATTGTTGCTTTGAAAATTAAAGAGTTATATTATAATGGTAACAAGTTGCTATCCTGTCGGCTTAAGCATTCCTAAACTTGTTTCCTTACTACTCACCCCTTACGATATGCACGAAAGAAATGAAGAAGTGTTTTTCTATCCCGACGCCACACAGGACTGTGTTAATCTCTAAAGTAGTTAACTAAACTCATTAACGAGCTCAACGAAGCGCTGTTACATTTTCCATACAATCAAATATGACAGCTAATTTTGACACTTCGACGTCAAGGTACGAGTTAGTTTACCCACGTTAGAGAATAATACCACAGAGCATCAATAGAACATGTAGGAAAAGTAACGTTTAACCTTGAATACCAAGACCTAGCCATTCATGCACAGATTTACTAGAAGAGTGATCGACGGAAAGACTGGGCCTTTTTTAGGGTTCCGTATTCCAAGGGTAAAAACGGAACCCTATTACTGAGACTTTGCATATACATGCTGAAGATTGACATTGAAATGTCACCTTTAGAAATAGTCTCAACTTATTTGCAGGCTTAAGACATGTTAGTAACGAGGAGTCAAACCTAGACTGAGCTTAGCTAACCTCAAATTAGGACTCGGATTATATAATATACAATTTATAGCGAAGGAAATGTAACCTAATATAGCGCATACCTACCTACACGATTATCACGGTTTAGCATCTAGGCTAGACTTTAATACTATATTAACTTATAGTTATAATTCCGTGTGGTTTTCTTGTAATGTAGTAAGAAGCGACTAAGGGAATAGGCTTAGGTATGATTTATGCGTCAGACTAGCAACCTGTCACAATTAAACCTAAAAATATGCAAGAAGTGACTTAGAATCGTCTATAAAATCATACCGGCGAGTGGTAACCCTACACCGCAAAACCAGTTTTAAGTCAACGGCGTCGAACGGATTAAATTTAGCGTGCGAGCAGGTAACAGTAGAAAGAGATAGCTATTTTTTGATGCTTAAACATGACTTCTGTTCGGGAGTGAATCTTCTGTACATACTATTACATATTTTGAGCCTACGCGAGGTCTTACCAGCCTATTTATTACTTCATTCAAAACATGATATCAAAAGCCTAACTCTCACCTAGAGTATGCGAGCATGCATCCTTTATTTTCTGTACGAATAAGAACAGGAAAGAACGATAAAACAAAACCTAAACGCAACGTATTTAAAACAGAATCGACAAACGGACAAATTCTAATTGATGAGGAGCGTTAACGAAGCGATGGGCCGCTGGCTTATTCCGAGATTGATGGCCTGCAAATGGAAATTAATTCAGTGCGTTTGTATCTGTCTGTGTAAACGGTGATCTTTGGTCTTTGACATCAAGCTTTGAATCATTTGTTATTTGAAAGAAAGAGAAAATAAAAAATGTAGACAAAGTGCTGAAACATCGAGTATTTATGTCGTATCTGTGGCGATTGGCAGAGCATACGGAACACTACTACATTGACAAAAGCATGACTGTTTCACATTTCATAGCCTTCTTCTGGCATGATTTAAGATTTAAAATTGGGAGTTATAATACTAACAGTTTGCTTGGCTGTCGTCAAAAATATATGTAGACCTTAGTCACCTTTTAAGACATCAAAGAAGGTGTTATTCTAAACTCGGAACCACACGGAATCGAGTACGTCTATTGTTCACACTTTGTCGATCGTTGACTATAAGAACACATTAATATGACTCCATTTGCACATACATCGAGCCTGTATTCCCAAATGGGGTATGTAGAGCACATGAAACGCCACACATAGGTACAACCATAGAGGATAGAACCTATAGAGAAACAATGTTTGCAACCCCGGTCCGCAAATAGTTTGTTGATTTCAACATACTAAACGTCACCGTCACTGTCACAGAAACTGTACAGAGCCAATAAGGGTCAATTCCCACCAAAAGAGCAGCGCAGCGCGGCGTAGCGCAGCGACCCGCTCCGTGGAGAATGCGCGACGATTCCTGCGACTGTTCGAGAAGCCGCTGGAATGCGTAGGAAGTCGCTGGAATTTACATAATTATTGACATATTGACATATGTATTGACAGCGGCCGTCGCGACTGCTCGAGCATCCTCGGGCATTCCTGCGAAGGCTCGCGCAGTCGCACGGCTTCGTTTATGGAATGCGTTGTTATCACCATGGATACGCGGGTATGCGCGCGCATCGTTAGAGTTTCTAATGCGATAATAAGTGTTATTGTAATGAAAATAAAGTTGAAATTCTCATTCCACGGAGCGGGTCGCTGCGCTACGCCGCGCTGCGCTGCTCTTTTGGTGGGAATTGACCCTAACCGTAGAGAAAAAGGCACTAGCGTTACGCGCGATCTTGGACCGGCCAATAAGAGCACAGCGATCACTTCAATTGTTTTGCGGAATAATTTCCGAACAACCAAGATGACATTAGTACTCTATATGTTCTATCCTCAATGGGTACAACACAAACATGTTGCAAAAAAAATTGTAGCATTAAGGTGTACCGTTTAAAAATCATCTCATCCCTACCCTCCCTATTTTACGGTTTTACGCAAAACGACTGCAATTGTAGAAAACATCACGTCATTCATAATGGCCTAATTTCTAAATGCAGTCACTGTTTTACTTGGCAGAAAGTCATTTTTTAATTAACATGCCAAGTTAGTTTTGATTTAAGCTAGTTGGCTAGTCAGGTAGTCACACATAGGTTTCAAGCTCAATTTAATTCTGTTAGCAGGAAATTGTAGGCTACCTGCTATTACGTGTACGAGTATAAATTACTCTTCGTAGTATTAAGCCACTTTCGTCGAAATATTTTGGGATTTCAATTGCAATTTTTTTTGTCAACTACTTTTTTAACTGAAATGTACACAATAAACAATAAAGCCGGCCAAGTGCGAGTCGAACTCGCGCTCAAAAGGTTAAAAAAACTACAAAAAAGTCATGCTTGCGAAAGTCTTATTACATTTATTTTCATTTAATTATTTACTTTTAAAGTACCTAAATATTTTAAGTGTGTTCTTGTTACCGTTGTTTATATCACAAAATACCAAAAAATCACGTTTTCTTGTTGCAAGGGGGGCCCGTAAATAATGATTTTATATTATTGTTGTAGCGCAAATAGAAATACATAAATATAATTATAATAAAATTTCAATAACTTAATGAGATATGGCATGGCAACAGGCGGACGGACGGACGAACAGTGAACTCGCAGTGATATAGTCCCGTTTTCAACCTTTGGGTAGGGAACCCTAAAAACAAGTGACAGAAACATCTACTAAGTAAATTGTGTATGTTACAAACACGAGTGTAAGGCCGGCCACATACATTCGGAAATCCGAACGGAATTTTTCCGAATGTGTATGGCGGTCCGTTGATTTTGTATGGATTGACTGCGTTCGGAAAGTCCGATTCGGGATTCCAAACGGAAAAATTCCGAATGTATGTGACAGGCCTTAGTTTCCTTTTCTTTTTCTTATATTGTTCAGTATCATTTTTAAACATTTTCTTAACATACCTAATTATATTTACTTAAATTTCACCTTGTTTATTGTAGCCTCTCATTTTGTCGGTTTCAATAAGGCGCAGCGCAGACGACAGAGTTTTGTGCGATCGAGTCTGCGCAGCAATAAATTGTCTGAATGGCGCGCTGACATTTCCACGAAACTCTGAATGGAAATTCCTGGAAGCTGTCACCGCGCCATTCAGACAATTTATTGCTGCGCAGACTCGATCGCACAAAACACTGTCGTCTGCGCAGCGCCTAATGAAGTTTCGTTTCCGTCCCTCAAACTCTTTCTTTTCGTAGGTGCATAATCCACGACTGTCCTTAGACTTGTGTTTTCATCCCCTTAACTGTATCGGTTGACGCCTGTGATTTCTTAATTAAAACCATTCGTCACGTGCCAGCAAATACAGGGACGGCGCAAGGCTGCCATGTCAAAGCTGAATTATGCTGTCGGGCAACGGACGGCCTAATTTAATTTAGGCGATTAGGTGACGGAGACAGACGGATATTGCGGCCGGGATCGGTCAGTTTGAGTTTAAGATTTTGATGTCGTTTTCATCAGCTCTGTGACATTAAAGAAACACGTACGTCAATCAAGTGAATGTACCATCGAACCAATTGATTCCTGACCCACCATAGAACCTATTCACAGTGAACGTCATAGTGACATTGCAATGCTTGACAAAGGAAATGTTTATGACGTTTATTGTGACAACGTTCTGCGGTGGGTCAGGAATCAGTTGGGTCGATTGTACCTCATTTTCCATACAAACTTACGCTCGGCGATGTCGTAGTAATGGCACTGTTTAGTTGCTTGATTTGTTATTGATAGTAATAAATAAAATAAAACTTAAATTACAACATTACAGTGCGAGGCGACGATTTCGTATGTTCTAATCTAGCCTAACCTACCCTGATATAATTACTTTACGAAAATGTGTCCGTAAAATAATACGATTTGTCTCTCGTTTAGAATCTTACGGAGGTTTATAAATTTCTTAGAAAATTTTCGTAAATTTATAAACTTACGGATCTTGCTATTTTCCGGAGACAGATACTCCTTTACATGACGATCGTAGGTACAACTTTAAAGGTGAAGGTTTATCGATTAACGTAAGTTTATCAAACAAACTAAACCATGGCTGTCACAGTGTCTTGCTAAGGAACAGACAGAAGACAATGATTAATGACAACGACAACTCGTCCATAAAATGGTTCATTAATTTTGATTGAGCATGACAGTAGCGGAGCTGTCATTTATAAACACAATTACGTATAATTTTAGTTTTGTTAATGAGAAAAATACGTCTCTGGGACACAGGCTTCCTCTCAGTATGTGAGAATTTGGACTACAGTTTCCACGCGGGCCATTTTCGAATTAGAAAATTTACACATTGTTACAATGTATTGCTGCAAAGGAAAGGTCTATCTCGATGTGTCTCCATCTGAACGAATGACAAATTAATGAGATCTCTAGACAAACTAAAGCCACCGATGTACTCGTAGCCCACCGGAATTAGTACGTTGAAGTAAGTGCCAATGTGCAGGCCACATTGCATTTAGCAGATGGCCGATGAAGCCGAAAAGTGCTCAAGTGGAAACCAAGGACCAGCAAGCGCAGCGTAGGACGTCCACCTACGAGTACAAGATGGACAGACGACTCTACAAAGGTCGCCACAGAAGACGCTGAATGCAGGTCGCTTCCAACAGGTACTTATTTAAGTCTAAAGGGGAAGGCCTATGTTCAGCAGTGGACTTCTTATGGCTGAAATGATGTAATATTACAATTTTGCACATAAACATCGAAAAACTCAGAGATGCGTAGCCTACGATTCGAACCCACGACGTTTGCTTGAGAGGCCACAGGTCAAACCGCTAGGCCACCACGACTCCTAGAAACCCGCTCGAAATTCCCGATGTCTTTATACACGCTCTTTGCAGTTTTTAATCAAAACGGTTTGGTTACCATCGGGCGAGTCAACAAACTATCCTTCCAAGCAAACATTGGCAAGGCAAACAATTGGCGTGTAAACCCGTAGATGAAACAAACATTTCCGATTTGCGTTGAGTTTATAGTGATTGGAACTAAAATATGATGCCTTTTTATTAAGAGGAAATATGCCGGTCGAGGGAATTGAAAAATAGGTATTTGCTAAATCTATTGCTGTCGCGCCGTGACCTGCCCAGACGACGTCGAGTGCGATAAGAACAACTACAGCTCGGACCGAAAATACCTATGAAAATTATTCAAAAACAACGTTTCGTAGTCCCCTGATTTCTTCTCCAAAACTTAACCGATTAAATATGTTTTATCATTAAATGTTTAAAAAATGTCATAACTGTGTTTCTATGTTCTTATATTTTGATATAATTGTGTTAAAATTGGTTTCTAGAGGTTTGAACACAACGGAAAAAACTTACCAATTTTTCATGTTTTTGAAGGTTAATATCTCCTTTAATAATTCAATAAAGAAAAAAAGGAAAACATAAGAACATGCTAATATATCATTAGATTGTTGATGTAAAAAATCATTGTTCTACGGGTAATATCCAGCGAGGAATCAGGAGACTACGTTTCCATACAAAATATGACCGCTCCATTTCCTCTTAACACAAAAAAATACAAACTAAAAAAATACAATTAACTATCTATAAAAAAAAAAGTTGTTCCAAATCGCTGCCAGGCGGCAGTGGAACTAAAATGGTTGACAAGAACCTTACATACAATCACGCCTGTTCTCAAATAGACTAGGCAGAGCTCACGAAACGTGACATAGATAAAACCAAGATTATGACTATTTCACGCTTCGCAGCCACTTCCAGGATAATTTTAGGTTTGAAAACAGATGAAAGAGGTAGTATAATAGTGACAGGCTGCTAGCCTATCGCCTAAAGCATACCTAAACCTATTTCCTTAGTCGCCTCTTGCGACATCCACGGAAGAAATGGAGAGGTGTTATTCTAAACCCGACACCACTGTAGCCTCTACACACAGCAATTTCTTCCGTGGCTATCGTAAAAGCCACCAGATAAACCCCTTTAAAATAGTCAATTGTTTTGAAACTAAACTAAACGAAATTCCAATAAACTTCTAACTAACGGTTCCCTTTGATGTGGCTCGGAAAACTTCAAGAGAGAGGTATTAAGGAAACTACTATTACAGAACGATTTGTATGCAATTTTAATTCTATTCTTTTTTTAACCATGTGGCGTCGGATTTAGAATAACTCCTCTCCATTTCTTCCGTGGATGTCGTAAGCGGCGACTTAGGAAATAGGTGTAGATGTACTTTAAGCGACAGGGTAACAATTTGTCACTATTATATGTCCTCTTCCATCGGTTTTCAAACATAAAACTATGCCTGAAGTGGCTGCGAAGCGTGAAATGGTCAAAATCATAGGTTTTGTCTATGTCACGTTTCGTGTGCTCTGCCTACCCCATATGGGAATATAGGCGTGATTGTATGTAACTATCTAAGCAAAGTCCCGTGCAAATCTGTTTAACTAGTTTAACACAGGACATACAGACGAACAAGAAAGTGATATCAGACGGTTCACTCGAATGAACGTTCGCTCGAGTGATTGCTTCATTTTTCTTTCATTCCATGTTCAGATTGTGACTTAGAAATGAACATTCACTAATCTTTTCCGACAATATGGCGTCGAATTAAGTCGTGTCTTGGGATAAGATTTAGTTTGGCCGAATCCGAGTGAACGGTTCACTCGATGTTTAGACTATTCATTTGTCGTTCATTCGGTGTGCGAGTGAAAGATTCCGAGTGAACCGATCCAACATTACTGGATCGATTCACTAGTGAATTCATTCGGCACTTTTGTTTCACTCCGTGTTCAGACTTGTCATTTCGAGTGAATAGTACCGAGTGAAAGGCGAAAATGAACGAAAAATTAACCGTCTGATTTCACCTTAATGCTAAGCGTCCACTTGTCCGTATCGTACGCATCGGACGTATCGCACGCAACGGATTGTAGTATTCTTTGTATAGAAACTCATACAAGTGCGTCCACCTGTCCGCATCGTACGCATCGCATTTCGCCATATAAATGATTGAATGCGTTGCGTCCGAAGCGTGCGATGCGGACCAGTGGACGCCTACCATTACACATACGTTTCGATGACGGGGTTGTTCAGCTTTAGAGATACAGAACCCTAAAAATAACATGTATTTAAAGTGTTTAAATAACGGGGAACTTCGCACCCAAACTCCCCAACATTGCCTCAGCCGATAATAAATTCTATAAAATTTCAAACTCCGTTGCCCTCTAAATAAACAGGGTGCTCTAAATCCATCGGCCTATTTCAGGAGTAACGGTCTGTTACAATTTGCCGTAGAACGGGGTGAGAAGGGATTGTGGGGGTGGGGAGAGTAGGGAAGGCAGGGTAAGGTGCTACTACGTTATAATGTATATTAGGAATTATTTTTACTTTTACAAAAGGAGCTATAGCGTGTGGGTCGGGCCTAGAATAGCACCTCTCCATTTGTTCCGAGGATGTCGTAAAAGGCGACTGAGGAAATGGGTTTAGGCATTTTTCAGCAACCTGTTACTATTATCTGTCTCTTCTATCTGTTTTCAAAGTATTCAAACCCAAAATGATGCTTCAAGTAGTCATAATGATGGTTATGTCTGTTTTATGTTTTGTGTGCTCTGCCTACTCCATTTGGGAACACCGGCGTCATTTTTATGTTATGTTATGATATAGGGTTTATAACATTTTAATCATAATGCAAGTTTCGATCCAACTACATTATATTTATTCATCCCTCATTAGTATGAAATCTTATCTTGAAATTCGTATGAAATGTAGTACAGTTTGGATGACGTTTTCGTCCCTACTCACCCCTCATTGCGGTACAAATTCCGCTCCCAAGCCATGCCTTTATTCCTCTTATCGGAGGAGGTACAGCCGTACCGATCAGAGATGGTTTGTCGACGTTTTCGTCTCGTTCTCACTAAAGGTTAGGCCATAGTGAGCGAGAGAGATGGCTGTTAATCAATCTGGTAAGCGTGAAACGTTTTCGACGCTGCATCGAGCTTTTGATGCTAACGTTAATACACGGTTTTATTGTTAGTAGGAAAATCTTCTTGAAGTTCATAATATAATCACACTGATTTAACATACATACATACAATCACGCCTGTGTTCCCAAATGGGGTAGGCAGAGCACACGAAACGCTCCATAGACAACCATTACTATTTCACGTTTCGTGGCCACTTCCAGCCTTTTTATTTTTTAGGTTTTGAGTTGGCAGGTATAATAGTGACAGGTTGCTAGCCCGTCGCCTAAAATATACTTTAACCTATTTCCTTAGTCGCCTCTTTACGACATCCACGGAAGAAATGGAAAGGTATTATTCTATCCCGACACTACACACCCTTCACAATTCACAAAATATCACTCAACACAATCTAACACTTATTAAATCATAAACCTTTTATTCAAAATCTTCATACATTGGGACGAAAATATATTTCCCGATAATATAGAGCCAATCAAATACAGGAAAATTCTCCCTTTCACTCAAAATTATTGTAATCCGAAGGAAATAGCAATAAGTCTGAACGAACAATCTCGTTACTCCTGATTTATTTATTGGCCCACCAGATGGCGTGGATCGGTTTCCAATAAAGGTATGAAATTCGATAATGTGACGTAAAATGTATGAAACGTTGTTTGTCAGGGATTTTTGTGCAATTTTGAATGTCAAAAATGTTTAAAGTTTAACGACGATTGAAGGTAGAAGCCAAAAGAAAATGTTCACTGAAAATAAGGTTGTAAATATGTAGATATACTTTTTAATGAAACAGATAATAATTTAAAGGCTTTTATTTTAAACAACTCTATTAACCTACATACGTATAATTAAAATAAATGATACGCTCACATTTTTATACCGTGACAGATAAATCTTGATATAAATAGAGACTTGAGAGTGTATCCGTTTATTACACTATGAGTGAGTCTCATGGTACTTTTATATTCGGATTATAGTTAAAATTAAAATATTGATAACGATATAGGAGTCGGTTTAAAAAATCCTTAAATTAAGTGTTAAAAAAACGAAATCATGAAATGAAAAAACGTTCGGGTAACTATTCTTACATAAAGGAATTAATTAAATTTTAGTAAAAATAAAATTCCTAAACTACTTTTTTTTTAATTGACTCGAGCATTACAAAAACGATGTCGGAATTGAGGCTTACAATATTAGTCTGCTACGGAATACGCCGCTACGGCTATGAATCTTGCTGCTACGCCGTAGACTTCTACGGGCACTAATTTTATTCCAAATCCGAGTAGGTAGGTATTTATAAAAAATAAAATTTTACCTGTCGATTCCTAAAAAAATCTACAACTCCGTTAAAAGTTTAGTCTGAAAAGAAACAAAGAAACGATATAATGTAACCCTTAAAATGCTAAAATCTACGATTTTAAATTATCCTCCTGGATCCCCCGGTCCTCACATGAGGACATAACATTAAAAAAATTCTGAAGTCTAATGTCAAACCGTCTTAACAAGTTTACACGCATAGTACGTTTCCGAACGCACTTGTCAACATAAAAAAATAAACACCGAGTCACAAACGCCCAATCAGCGATCAGTGCGGCTTTGACATCGGACACTGCCAGCCACACCATGCCTCGCGGTAAGTAAATCTAAAGTTATCTCAATGGATTGTTAATTATATATTTTTGTTTTGTTTTTATTAGTATACTTTTGGTATATTTCATATGTTAGTAAGTGCATTTCTTGCATGTAATTGGAAAAAAATAGTTTTATGTATCTCTGAAGTTAATGTACTCATGCGAGTACAAGAGGACGGATTAGTTTTTTTTATGTTCTCGTACGAGTACAAAGGGTCTTAACGCTGTCAGTTATTTTATCTTTCGTAAAAAATAATTATGGTTTAATTTCAATTTTCAGGCTTGAAGGACTGTGAAATAGAGGAGTTGCTTAATTTCGATTAATTCGACGGCCTTTCCGAAGGCGAAAATGTTTATGTGACAGCTAAGTATCATTCATCATTCTAAAGTTAGAACGCCATGATTCTACTTCATTTGAATCAGAAAACGACGATGATGACATCTTTGAAATCTACAAAATATATCGAAAGAAATAACTTCGGCGGTCCCTAGTCCTGCATTAGAAATAGAAATAGAGGGGGATCACGTTTTTCTAGTCCAAGCATAAGAATCGAAATAAGCGATGCATCAGCAGCTACTTGTTCAAGTTTCGCACAGGATTTAGAAAGTGAAGACATTCCCAGTCCATTTTTTTCACCACCTGTTCTACAAGCTAAAAACTGAATTAAAACAAAACGTTTACTTTAGATTAAGTCCGAAAAAAAAGTTAGGTACTTAGTGAAATTGTAACAATTGTAATTTTTAGAATATAGGATCAAATCTGGGTCATGAACAATACTCAGATTTCAGTGTACCCAGATTTCATCCAGTGAAGTGATTTACTTTTATATACAAGTTTTTATGTTTGTACTAGTGCGTCTAGTGCAAATTATATCTTAAAGTTGTTTTTGTTACTATTTTTAACAAAAGATTCTGTTACCTTTGTAAACCAGTGTATAATCAGTATAAAAATGTATTTTGTACATAAATAATGTTAATCCTTTGTGATATTGCGATTTATGTGATACTTAACTAATCGGAGGAAGTACAAATCAGGAGTTTTTATGAGTTTATACGCAAATAAAGTTGATTTTTCTAGTATTTTGATTTAGTTAATACTGTTCTCGAGTGAGGTCAAAGTCCTTGTGTACTCGTCTGAGGACATAGTGAAAAATCGAGGGGAAAACTCCAGGATTTTTTTTATTAATTTTCTAACAGTAAGGGGTATGTACTTAATACGGTTTATGGAAAAAATTATAGTTTTGGCAAAATAAGTATCTCCAGGATCCAGGAGGTTAAATCCTTAAATTTGCAACCGCGGATATTAGTCGTGCAAAATTCGCTTTCGTATCCACAGTTATCAAAAGTTATCCATTGGCAACATCCCTACAATTACTACAAGCTTTTATTTCACTTTCGTATGTATTGTATGTATGTTTGTATGTTTACAAATCTTGCAAGGAAGATTTGAACCACTTTCAATAGACCGATTGAGCTTCGTATACCTAAGTAACTTGGATGACAATACAATATTCCGGTAGTGGACTTCTGGTGGCCTTGCCGGGACTGTCTCCGATGGATGGAACTCTTCAATGGTTGGTCTAATTGACTTGAAATCTGGTGTACACAGGGATCGTTACCGGTATTACTAAAAACTAAAATTTCTCCTTTAATTTGGAATTTTAGCTTGGTATTCCTAGATAGTATTTAGGTAATCCTACAAAAGTACGTCATTAAATGAAAAAAATCCAATAACATACAAAAACAACTGAAATACCGAAATTAAATACCGGTATAAATTTATGAAAATAATACCGGTATTCGATCCCTGGGTGCACATAATCTAGGGTGCATGACAATGAAGTACCGGTAACAAAAAGTACAGCAAAAAAAGGTTGTATCGATTTTTTTTGTAAGCTTATTTTAGGAAGCAGCTTAATTTACTCTACTTTGACATCATTCATGGATTATTAAGCCAAAGATACACGAGGGGACAAATGTGCCGCGACACGTATCCCCATCAACGTCGGCATGTCGACATGTCGCGCGACTTATATCCGCAACAAATCGTCGTCGCCACTTCGTCTGTAGTCTGGTATTCCGTCGTCATCTTCACGTTGGTATTTGGCCACGCTGTGGAGAGGCAGCTGTGGTCTAATTTGTATGATCTCATTGTCAGCGGGCCTGGGAAAAGATATACAATCTTTTTTTTCAATCTGTCAGTCTTTTTCAATCAATCTGATCCGTATGGTGTCGGGTTTAGCCTTAGAATAAATAACACGACTGTATTTCTTCCATGGATATCATAAGAAGCGACTAAGGGGAATAGTGACGAGATCCTAGCCTGTCGCCTAAAACATACCTATTTCCTTAGTCGCCTCTTACGACATCCACAGAAGAAAATAGTGGTGTTATTTTAGACTCGCATCACACAAATAGAGTTCATAGTTCAACAGTTCAAACAAAAGATAAAATGTTTACATGCCAATAATGCCAATATATATGGCTAGATACGTCACGACAAAAACACCTCTCTCCAACACACAGCACAGGTTGCCAGCACTATTATACTTGCTAAATAAACCTAAAAAAACTATGCTAGAAATGGTAACTAAACGTGAAATAGTAGGTAATGATTTCATCTACGTAGCTGAGCTTTGCCTACCCCGATTGGGTATACAGGCTCTTAATGACAACTATGACAAAGATAAGCTTACCCATCAGGATGGCCCACCCAAGTCACGTCTTTTTCCACCAAGGTTATGCCTTGCTCTTTCAGGGGTCGATCGCACTCTTCCCACCGCCGAGTTTGGTTTTTATTGTCATCTTCGTTTTCCGTACTGCAATTACGAGTGAAAATAATCTGATTTCCTGTACTTAAGATAAAGATTCTATTTCTTGGATTTGTCTATAAAGCGATGCATTGAGAAGCCATTTCAACTACAAATCCCATCTTAACCGATAGATAAGTCATAATGGTAATTATAAAGGTAGTAATTATTATGCAAACGATCGTAGATTCGAATCCAAGGCTCGCACCTTTGAATTTTTTCATTTTTTTTTTGCGAAATCAAATTCGATATTTGCCGATATGGTTGAAACTTATAGGTACTTAAAAAAGACAAAACAAACCCGACAAAGTTAAAAATCACATAAGGTATGTTTGGCTACATTGAATACGACACTTTCTAACACCTAAAACATACCTAAACCTATTTCCTTAGTCGCCTCTTACGACATCCACGGAAGAAATTACAAGGTGAGTGTAGTGCGACTAAAATAGAAAGTGTCGTATTCAATGTAGCAACACACACCTTACGTGATTTTTGACTTAGTCGGGTTGGCTTTGTTTATTTACCTTCTTTTAAGTACCTACAAGTCTCAACCATAGCTAAGGAAAACATCGGCGAAGGAAACTATCGTGAGAAAGCGACGAATTCAATATTGTGTGTATACTGCCCCAACCCTCCCACAAATCAATAGAGTTCCATCCTACTAGTAGGACAATATTTAAGCTGTATTTATATTTTCATAATCACAGATAGAATGTACTTACATGATGCAATGCAAAAAGGCGCTGCCACACCACGTGCTAGTGAACAGATAGGGTCCGATGCACTCGGAGGTGGCTGCGTTGATGCGGAAGACCGATGCCACGCCGATGAGCATCTCGTGGGAGCCTATCCACGTCACCAGGGGCCCACCGTGGTCATTCTAAAGGCATAAGTTACACAGCATCCATAAACTACGAGACATAAAGGTAAAGTACCTTTAATCCCATCGTACCGGCAAAGCCGTATTCCAATCTACCCAAATATATATTTTCCGTATGCTTTTATTGCATTAAGGCTATTGTGTGATATCAATATTGTGTGGAATAACAGGAAAAACAATAAAGGTATGAGCTTCGAATAATCCCAATTATCTTCATAATATTTATGCCCAAATAATTGTCTCTTGTGTGGTGTCGGGTCTAGAATAACACCTCTCCATTTCTTCCGTGGATGTCGCAAGAAGGAAGAAATAAAAATAGGTTGAGGTATGTTTCAGGCATCAGGCTAGCAACCTGTCACTATTATAATCTCTTTCATCTAACTCAAAATGAGGCTGACATGTCCACCTGGAGTCAAAGCCTCGGTGAAAATCAGAATTAAAAAAATCTAATTCAAAACCTAAAAATGCTGAAAATAGATATAAGACGTCGAATAGTCACACCATGTATGGCTGTATGTAAAAAAAAATATATTTTTTTAGGAATCAATATTAAAATTATGTTGAAAAAGAACAGATAAAATTTGACAAAATTACCTGGCAAATGCCAACTCTTCTTGAACCAAATCTACGTGAAGTTTTAGTTCTGTTGCCATTATTTAAAAATCTGTTAACTTTATCAGTAACGGTTCCATTCGCTTTATTCTGAATATTAATAGTTGCATTAACATTAACTGCTGTTTCATTTTTAGTTCCGTTGCCATTTTCAGTGTGTCTTCTGTCTACAAGAAAATAGTCGTATTCATCCCCATCCATGCACTGAAAGAAATTGTTTTTAATTTGCGATCATTTTGACCGAACTTCCTGGCTTAGATAAATTTTGAGCATCCGAGATTTTTCCATGGAAAAGTCAAACATTTCAAATATTTTGTGTTTTTTTTTTAAGTTTTATTTAAGCTGTTGTACAATTACATTTGCATAAATAAAATTTTCAGTAAGTTGCGCTTTGGGGGTTTGTTAACAGTAAAGAATCCCGCTATACCTACAACGACCTTCACCGAGCTGGTTAATGGATCAAACAAACTTTTTAAGTAATTTAATTTATCATAAAATATACCTATTGCATATGGGTTGCCTTGCAAATTTCAGTCCAGGATATATTTAATGATTTTTTTTTCTTTTAAATTTTAGTCGAATTACGAGTACTTAATTTAGTAGAGGTAGGTACCTAACTTCAACGTATCTTAACAATTAAAATTTTGTCGAGTTCCATTGTTCAACTCGCTACTCGACAAAATTACTAGCCTAGTCCGAACCTTCAGGTTTTAAAAAAGCTTAGTAAGTCGCATACCCTTTCACTCCTTATTCCATAAGAATCCACGCAACCGTCAGTCATATTGGTGTTCTTCTCAATCAGATCCCCCTTCGAGTCTATGTTTCCATGGCTCATAGTACAGATCATGTATTTGTCAATGATGGAGTGGAGTTGTTCGTAGGGCCCGGTGTATTGCGCCTTGCAGGTTTCCTTGTCCTGGATTCTGACCGGGCCGTAGAGAAGATCCTGGCTGTTGTGGTCTTGGAGGTCTTTAATCTAAGAAGGAAAAGGTAACAAGCTAATACATGCTTTACGGGGCTCGTACGTTATCAGAGGAAAGTGTCTGTAATATCAATATGCTTGGAAACGGTCGATATAACCGCACGCATTAATGCTAATACATAAAATATAAGTAAAAATAATACAAATATACACATTAAAGGCGTAAAATAGCAAGCTAAACTCGTCGACGAGCTTGACGTAGTTTTTTTATTAAACAAAAAAACAATGAATAGTATAATAGGCTTACAGTACTATGAAACCAAAGTGACAGTGACAAAATTGGCTGTAAAATTTAATAGTTCGACGTCGAGCTCATATTAGTTAGTTTAGTTACATACGTTACAGAATAAACAACACCACAGAGTGTTTCTGGAGATTTTGTTTTTAAATTGCCGTAATTTTGATCGACCGAGGTTCTCCAAAAACAAAACGAATTTTGTTCTAAATCATATGCTGCTTTTAAAACAGAGCATGCCTAACTACGTAAATAAAGCGTGACCCAGCTGGCGATTCTTAAATAAAGCATGAAGATATGTCGATCCCAAAGGCAGTAAAGTCATAACGTTTTGAACTGGCTCTCTGAATTAACAACATTCCGTTCCGACATACTGATCACGCGTTCGCGTTATTTTTGCTAATAAAGAATTTTGTGACAGGCTTATTTGAATATTTTTCACAACATCGGGATAATGAATATGGACGTTTCATGCGACAATATTTTTTATGGCAGTGTGAATATTGTACGCATGTTATATAATCACTATGCGACAAGAGAAAAACTGGTCAAATACGAGTATGTTGGAAAGAGACTTTATTTCATTTTTAAAAGCACTTCAGTGAAGTACCACTGAATTAAGTAGTAATTAGGAACAAATTTCGAAGCACTGACACCTAGTGAACAATAATAATACCAAATAATGTTTTAAGCTTTCGTAAGACTACCGCTACTACAGTCGCTGTACCTAATGCAGTGCAGCCGAAACGTCTTGTAATTAAAACCATAACAAAGCGTTAAGTCCACTGTAGGGTACAGGTCTCCTCTCAGTATAAACCTAACTCAATTATATTTTATGGCTGTAACTTATAACTATACGGGTATACTTTAGACGACAGGCTAGCATCCTGTCACTATTGTACCCGCCACCTCAAAACCTAAAAAATATTATGCTAGAAGTGGCCACATAACGTGAAATAGTCATCGTTTTGTATATGTAGCGTTTTGTGTGCTCTGCCTACCCCGTTTAGGAAAACAAGCGTGATTGTATGGAATAAAATTGCGAAAGAGTAGAATCAGATAATCTTGAACACTGTATTAAAATAGGGAACTTAACGGATCTACTCACGTTTTTAAATCGAGATTAGCTAGACATGTTTCTTTGAACTCGTTCCTAATACTCGGACTGCGTCTGTGGTCGATGTGAACGAGCCTTTAGACTGATTTGTTGCTAGTGTTGTGTGCTGCCAGTCTTTTGATTATAATAATTGTGAACCGCTGTCAGTTGTTTCAAGCACTCGCGCGGAAAGAGGCAGCGCGTCTATCCGCTGCAGATGATGGGTCACGAATTGTCCCGAAACATGTCGAGCTAAACTCGATGTTCACTATAAGGGAGTCTCACGGTAATTTTGTGTTTAAAACTGTATTAGAAGTTTCAAAACCTGTGAATAAAAGTTAGCTTTGTTCCTTAGATTAAAGTAAGCCAAGGTTACACTGGGGGACAATGTCCCGCGACATGTTGTCGGCGACATGTCAAGCGAAGCCGGCCGATTTCGCCTGACACATTTGGCGACATCGCGCGACTTCGACTTATATCCGCGTAGGTATAATACCTACACGTGTCGCGCGATGTTGCCAGATATGTCGAGCGAAGTCCGACAACGTCACGCTACTTCGCCCGACGTTGCTGGGGACACATTTTGTCCCCTAGTGTATCCTTGGCTTTAATCTTTATCAAACTCACGTCCCTCCATTTGTCCTTGTGTCCCCACCCCAGCACCAAAGCGTCCACTCCAGGCTGTTGATATTTCTTCTCGTAGCTTATTTCGATCGTATTGGGTATGTACGAACATACACTTTCAAACGATTTGTCGTTGAAATCGTACGGGGACTCCACTTTGGCCACCGCCAGGTCTAAATTAGCCCACTTTTGGATCTCCGGGTAAGCGAAAGTGTATGCTAAAAGTTATCATTAGTATTATACAGGGCTGTCTAAAAAAATAGTGTCAATAGTGTATGACATGTACATAATTTACAAGTTATAAATCTTAACTAGCCGTTGCTCGTCTGCGTAAACTTTAATCCAGCGAGAAATAATCATTTACCGAGATAAAAAGTACCCTACGTAGTGCATGCAGTGTCCTATATCCTTAATAGTAACTACCTTAGTATTTCTGTATCCTTAGTAGCAGTTAGTAGGTACAGTCAAGGAAATTGATTACTGTGCCATTTTGTACCTTTTCACAAGAAATGTCACTATTGTCACTGTTACTTTCTACTAATCAAAGCTATATGGAACTCGCTATGAAAAGGTTCAAAGTGGCACAGCTATCAATTTCCTTGACTGATGTACTTGCTTGACAACGACTGATTTTGTATAGATAATGGTACGGAACCTTTCGTGGGAGTCCGACTCGCACGTGACCGGTTTATTTTTATCTTAAGGGTCAACAGACAGATATAAATTAGAAGCATCCGATCTCACCTTTCGGTATACATACGTAGATGACTTTCTTCTTTTTCTCCTTAGTGCAGGGGTCAGAGTTTAGCTGGTCTGCTGGCACGTACTTCGTGTAGCCAGCTATAGCGTACATGTGGACTACATCTTCCACACAAGCCGCTGACGTGACGATGTATATCTTGGTAACCAGGGCTCCCCCGCAAAGCCAAGCTTTGTACGCTTGCTTGGAATTCTCTGCCTGTACTAGGTAAACCTGTAAGGAATTTTAAAAGATTGGTGGAATGTATGAATCATAGAGGTTAGACCTTCTAGATTACCAATGTCATTTTAGTTGTTCAGAGACGATCCCGCCAAACCATCGAGGCGATTGTTGTGCTCTTTTTGCCCGGCCTAAGATCGCGTATACCTAACGGGTATGCCTTTTTCTCTACGGCAGCCATTCTCAAAGTGTGTTCCGCGGAACCCCAGGGTTCCGTGATTTCCCTGATGGGGTTCCGCAAGAATTTAGAAAAAAAAAACGCCATTCTCTGATTGACGCGGCGAATACATGGACGGACGGGTGGATAAATAATACTTTTAAAAAGGTTTTTGTAGGGTTCCGTCAAGTGTTTCGCTTTCCAAAAGGGTTCCGTCACTAAAAAAGTTTGAGAAACGCTGCTCTACGGTTATTAGCTCTGTAAAGTTTCTGTGACAGTGACGCGGCGACGTTGGTAAATGGCAAACCAGTAACTGTTTGCGGGCCAGGGTGGCCAACATTCGTGGTTTCTCTATTCAATAGAGTCTAGGGTCTGTCTTCTATGGTATGAATGTACTTCGCAATTATGATCGATTTTTTCAGTTAGGTCCGGCTGCGTAAGTATGTCGTGGCGTATTATACAACCTAAGTATGCTTAAACTTTGAATAAGATTAGAAGATTACTGAGTGTAGAGTTCTTCAACTGAAAACCTAGTAGGTACTTGTTTAGACTGTGTCCTTTACACTTTTGCGGTCTCCGCATGTAGCATGCAACGAACACCTCAGTGTAAGTATACTTTTCAATACTTTCTTTACAAATCTGACCTCCATATCTCCATTTTAAAGTTTCCGCTCTTAAAAATAAAATTGTAAGTAGATAGATAGATACTTATCACATTGGTATGGTCAAGGATTTTAATTCATGAGCCACCATAGAACCTTTTCAAAGAAAAAACCGGCCAAGTGCGAGTCGGACTCGCGCACCGAGGGTTCCGTACAAACCTGCAAGGTTTACAAAGTTCGTTCATTACGACAATCGAGTCATAACTATGGTATTTTTATTATAGATAGCTCTACGCGTTCATGAGGAAAAAAGTAATAAGTTTATATTTATTAAAAAAATATATATTTTGTAATGCAACTAAAAATTTAAGGTTTTCGGAATTTTTCCTTTATGTGTGCTATAAAACGTTGCTTCATGCCAAATTTCAAGATTCTAGGTCGACTGGAAGTACCCTTTAGGTTTTGATTCCCTTGCGAGTACTTGCGAATTCAAAATATGCAGCTTAAATTGCTGTTTCTTTTGATTGCGTTGACATAGAAGTTTGATTTTGTTACAGCTTAAAGGTATTATAGACCTGAGTATTTGGTATGAATTTCAATTTAATACCTCTACGCGTTTATGAGTAAGTTTAAAATTATTAAAAAAAAAAATATTATGTGATGTAACTAAAAATGTATGGTTTTCGTAATTTTTCCTTTATCTATGCTATAAGACGTTGCTTCGTACCAAATTTCAAGATTCTGAGTTCACGAGAAGCACCCTGTAGGTTTTGATTCCCTTGCAAGTGTCGAAAATTTGCGGCATAAACGGCTGTATCTTTTGATTGCGTTGGCTTAGAAGTTTGATTTTTCACAGCTTCAAGGGACAGTAGACCTGAGTAATTGATATAAATTTCAGCTTCATACCTCCACGCGTTCCTGAGAAAAAGGGTCTTGACAGACGGACGGACGGACGGACGGACAGACGGACAACAAAGTGATCCTATAAGGGTTCCGTTTTTTCCTTTTGAGGTACGGAACCCTAAAAAAATCAATTCCCCTTGATAATTAATGGGATGTCACTATGACGTTTACTTTGAAATGATTCCATGGTGGCTCAATTAAAGTCCTTGACTGTACATATAGTTCTTACCACATATCTTTTGTTTTCTTGCACTTTCTCGCCCTTCACTATTCTACGTTGACATCTGGTTGCTGTAATAAGTCAATCGAATGTAAAACTAGATACATTAAAAACCAAGAAACTTCTTTATAGTATATCTTTGTAGTTTTTAGGGTTCCATTTTTAGGTAGTTTTTCGCTGACTAAACTAAAGACGGACTGTAGTGACCCTAGCGCACCTATCGCCGAGTAGTACAACTTCTTCGACATACATCAGCAGTCAAAAACCGGTCTACATGACGCTAACGAAGAGCCGAAGATTGGTTGCATAAATGCAACTTCCAACTTTCTCTCTGTGCACTTAAGTCCCCAGGCATAACATCTGGAGAGGTCTCTCTATTGGTGTCTTTCCCACAGGACCCATATAAAATCTAAATCTAAGGCTACTTATCAATGATACGGGACCCCGGGTCCCAAAACAGTAAATTTTTTTTTTTTTTTTTTCTATTGTGAATAATCTTTACCCTTCCTAAGGGCTTTCACACAATTTTTTATACCGGAGCCACCAAGGCACGCTACGCTTCTTATTCGGCAAAAGTTTGCAAATTAAAAGTCACGTGTCGTGCAATGTAACTCACATTTCAATAAACACAAGCTCACAACAACACACGTGAAAACGCACCGCAATAACATTATCACCCCGAGCACATGACGGTAAAATTGTTAATCATCCAAACCACTCGAAAGACATATGAGATTGGCATAAACCCATGAACCAATGTCACGGTACGCAAACATTGATGATAGGCTTCGTATAAAATTATGTTTTTTTCGTAGGGACTGCATTTTCTACAGCATTGCGACAATCGGTGGATAAGAATTTTAATTGGTATTTATACATCACGTCTGAAAGACAGTATTGTTACAAGGTTATAGAAGGGTATGCTGCGTTGGTTTGGGCACGTGGAGAGAATGGATGAATCAAGGATATGTAAGCAAATTTACAAGGGAAGTGTGTTAGGGCAAGTCGGTCGAGGGCGCCCCCGGAGAACGTATATCTGTCGCAGGCGGATTGTATAAACCGCCGTTTTACATAACGGCTAGGCGTTTTGCAAAACAGCGCCGTTTTGTAATACGGCGACTCAACGTTCAGCCGGATTGTAATTGCGATACGTTCTACAATAAGGCGGCCCACGTTTAGCCGCATTGTACTACTAGTAAAATTGTAGGGTAACAATACTTACAAAATAAAGAATGCTACATAAAATAAATATAAATAAAATAAACTAACCTAACCTAACCTAATCTAATATAATCTAACCTAACCTAACCTATTATAACTTCTAAATCCTCTACTGTTTATGTTAGGCAGCGCCACGAGTGTTAAAAATCTGAACTAAAAACGACAAAGTGGCGGCTAATCTCTCGCCGTATTACATTATGCCTAGCCGTAATGAATAACGTTTAGCGCCGAATTTATTCCGGCGGTTTTTCATTCAGCCGCATTCAATCCGGCTGAACGTTGAGCCGCCGCATTACAAAACGGCGCTGTTTTGCAAAACGGCTAGGCGTAATGTAAAACGGCGGATTATACAATCCGCCTTCGACATATCGACCAGATCGACGATGTACTAAAGGGAGGCCAAATTAGGAGTACCTACCCGAAACCGTCGAGTGTGTATGACGAGAGTTATGAATATGAGTGAAGCGAGAGAAGTATGGCAGAATAGAAGCGAATGGCGCTCTGTTGTCTCTGCCCACCCCGCAGGGAATAAGGCGTGACGGTTATGTACGTATGTATGTCTGTATTACCAAATAGGGCAGGCTGACCTCACGAAACGTAGACAAAACCAAGGCTATTTCACGTCTCGTAGCCACGTTCAGCTTATTTTTTAGGTTTTAGGACAAGAGGTCACCTAACAGTGACAGGTTGCTAGCCTGTCTTATCCTATTTATTTAATCGCCTGTTACCTACTACATTCACGAAGGAAAGGAGAGGTGAAATAACGGAACTACTCACGTTTGTTATACCGAGATTAGCTCGACATGTTTCAGGTCAATCCGTGACCCATCATCTGGAGCTACGCGCCACGGCAGCGGACAGACGCGCACTGACGATGATGTCGAGCTTAAATCTCGGTATAACAAACGTGAGTAGTTCCATTATTTCACTATGAGTAAGTCTCACGGTAGTTTTATGTTTAGAAAGTAGAGGTGTTACTAAATGAACGAATATTCTGATAGGTACGGTCGTTTACTAACAGGAGATGTAACACATAATAGAGAACGCCATCAAAATTTCCGCCGGTTCGTAAAAAAATAAACAGATGAATGAGATTGTTGAATCGCTCGTTATTCGTCCAACAACTTCCGCATTTATTCCGTGGATGTCGTAAGAGGCGACTAAAAAGACAGATTAAGTATTTTTAAGGAGACGGGCTAGCATCCTAAGGATCCGTACCGATACCGTATCTTTTAAAAGGGGCAGTTGATACTGTATGACGTGAGCCACATTTACCGGACTTGGAAGCGAATGAGCAAACAATGCTTCAGGTAAAAATCAACGTTAAACCATTTTGTCCAATTTGAAGTTCAGGTAAAGCCGATTATAACTAAGTGACCTTTGACCGTAAGGCTATTTTCACCGAAAAGGTGAACGGATGTTTGCGAGATTTAAAATAGCTGTATAATTTTGGATGGCTATTTATAACCATAATTAGGGTACTCACTTCAAAATCTGCGTAGATTGGGTACTTGTAGTGAAAAAAGCGGATACTTACCTCTTTCGCCTCGACTTGTTTCAAGCGATTTGTGACTCATCATCAGGAGCAACGCGTCACGACAGTAGTTAAACCATTGTTTCTTAACCTCGGGTCGCGACCCAAATTTGGGTCGCGGGCCATATCGAGATGGGTCGCGGTCGCGGGACCCGCGGGACTTCTTGAATAATAAACCGCAATCACTGCATCTCATTTGTTTTTAACCTTTTGAACGCCAAGGCGCGAAGTGAAACGCTGTGCTCCTAACGCCAAAGACGTGAGTCGGCTCTTAGATAATGCTTGTTTTTTTTCGAATGGTGCTGTATTATTTTATTTAAATTAGGTATAAAATAACTTACACTACCTATAAATAAAGTAATACTAGGAAAAATGTTGCAGCGTTTTATATTTCAGTTCTTTCGCAATAACTTCGACGCACCATTTAACGTCGTGGCGTCACGGGCACTGACTTGCGATGACGTGACATGGCGTCTTTGGCGGTCAAAAGGTTAATGTCTGATTGGGTCGCGGGCTTTTGATATTTTTTATTTTTGGGTCCCCATTCAAAAGGTTAAGAACTTTCATAACAAAGCCAGTGTGCTGTACTGAAGTGCATAATCCTCATCTTGTGAAATATGAATAACTCACGCGTTAAATCGAGTTTAGCTCGACATGTTTCTGACTAGTCCATAGCCTTTCATCTAGGAATCAAAACGAGTGAGCCTCACGGCAATTCCTTGTTCAAAGTTACAAATAGCTTGAAATAAAGCTTTCATTATGTATAGTATACATTGTATACCAACTTCACGGAGAAACTTCAACAATGGTAGACCCGACCAAGACGTGTAAACAGCCCCTTACGGCCTACTTGTACAAATAAAAAAAACACCGCGTTAGCTAATAATCTGACATTTATTATACACGATTAAAATATGTAACGGTTGATTATCACTTACTCATCGTGGTCGCCGGAATATTTATAGGATCAAATACAAACGCCAACAGTCTACACACCGTTGGTATCTGAGCACTAGAAATACGTAACTTTTACAAAATTTACATACACGTTAACATTACTTAAACTTACTATAATCCTAACACCGTCGATTACAAAAGTGGAATATTTAAAAAGGATTTCAATTAATAAAGTTAAAGAGGTGTATTTTTATGTTAAAATATAAACGTTTTGATGTATTCATAAAATAGTTTTTTTTCTAACAACGCTACTTAGCCTATATTGAATTCTGTTTGGGGCTCGGCGGTATTCGTCTGCAGTCACAAGGAAAGGAAGTACTTAAAACTAATGGCCGGTCTCTACTACGTTAGTATTTACGTAATCAAATAGGCTTAGTTCGCCTTTCTTTCAGGAAATCAAGTTTTGGAAGATGAAAAACATTTTACCCGTGTCGTAGCTTTGTTATTCCAGTTTGAGAACTATAACGACAAATATAATCTACAATACATGAGACACTATAATCTCTGAAGTGTAATCCGAAAAACTTGCGAGGGCACCACGATCTTTGGAGACTTTGATCAAACTAAAGTTTAATACATTCCGACGTCATTTTATTCAAAATAATAACAAGTTGCTGAATCAAAACAGGCTTGAAAGAAATCAGAATATAGTTAATTTGATCTGTAGTGACTGCAAAGAATATGGCCTTCGTACTTTATGAAATAGGCATAATTATGCATCGATAACACTTTTAAATATTCATTTATTAGAGAGCTACCTATGACAATCGAAAACTTTTATAGAATTATTAAATATTTTGCTTTATATCAGTCAATATTGAAGAATTATACCTATCCACAAGTTTTATTAACAGAATATCATTTATACAATTTATCCAACAATCTAAGGTAGTACTAAAATATTTTTTTATTTAAAAAGATACTTTTGGAATAAACTTTGAATGTGATAAAGGTAATAAATGTAAGATTACAATATTGGTAGAATTGCAACATGACGTCGTGACGTTTATCTGTCACAAGTTGTCAAATCAGTGTCGTGTCATTTGACTTGACATGGTCGGTGAGTGTCAAAATTTAAAACGATATATTTTTCTTGTCAGATTGCACGAGTCCACATACAAGCATTTCAACAGTGCTTGTGATATATTAGGCTTTAGGCACAGAAGAAATAAGGTAGATTTTTTAGTGGCAAGAACCTATAGCGGCGATTTCATACTATCAACATGAGAATGCTAACTAACTATTGTGATGCAATTATTCCTTAGCTTCAAATCGACAAAGACCGCAAAAAATACAAACACAAACTAGTGCTCGATAAAGTCAAAATATTTTCTGTAGAATAAAAGAGCACAGATAATTTATATTTGTATTTTTTGCTGTTGAAGAATTGTAAATGACTGTAGAGAACAAACAAGTGAACTGTACTATTAATTCACTCTAAGCTATTAATGCCACTAAAATTTTTAACAACCAATTTACTCATGACATTTGAAGACAGAGGAATGTCAAGCTCCAACCTTGTCACTAACAACACTCGTAACACCGTCTTTTACGCACATAGGTCCACACGGCGTGTGGGAAAAGGACGGCATCATAACGCTTGGTGTTAAAATCACAGAACAATCACACAGCAGACTACCTTATGCCTTATTTATTCGGTGCCTAAAACAACGACTCTGTTCTTTCAAGAGCGACAAGCGACGCGACATAGACTTTTTATACGGAATAGTCGTTTTTATACCGCGTCGCCAGTAGCTACAGTCCGACCAAAAAGAGTACAAAAGAACCGAGGGCGCCACTGTCTTCGTCAACGTCGCTTCGACGCAAACTCTTTGACAATTTTGTATGACAAACTTTAGTTCCTCATTCGTCCGCATGCTGCACTTTTTGGCCGGTCTTCTAGTTCGTTAGGGTGATAGTTTTCACCGGTGTTGCGGCGTGCGTCGACAGTTGTGAGCGATGGATCGGAAACACTCTTCGCACACGCGGACGGGCTTCATCTGGCCGAAGCGTGGGAGCGGGATGGAGTTAGAGCTGCACGATGCGCAGAACACTTTACCTGTGGAGAAAGTTACTTTGGTTATCGTTGGATGTCTGTCTTAGACATATTGTAAAATTCCGTCGTTTACATACGGCGTCGTCAGTTTATAAACGCCAGCGGTTATACGAAATGCTGACACAGAAGCCTATGTCACTCTCCATCCCTTCAACTATCTCCAGCTACAAAAATCACGTCAATTCATCGCTCCGTTTAGCCGTGAAAGACGGACAAACAAACAAACACATTTTCCCATTTATATTATTAGTATGAAATAGTATCATCATCCAGCCTATATACTTCCCACTGCAAGGCACAGGCCTCCTCTCAGTGTGACAGGGCTTGGGCTATAGTTCCCACGCGGGCCCAGTGCGGATTGGGAACTTCACACACAACATTGAATTGCTTCGTCGCTGTGTGCAGGTTTCCTCACGATGTTTTCCTTCACCGAATAGCTCGTGGTAAATATCAAATTCAATTTCGCACATAAATTCCGAAAAATTTCAGAGGTGCGAGCCCGGTGTTTGAACCCACGACCCTCTGCTTGAGAGGCCACAGGTCGAACCGCTGGGCTACCAATGAAATAGTATTAAAAGTATGAATTGACATCTGTATCTGTTTTGCGCTTCAACCAGCGAGTTATCCACTAGAATTCTAATGTCATCTTAGTTGTTCGGAGATGATTTTACCAAGATCGCGCCAATACCGGCCCAAGATCGCGCGTAACGCTAGTGGCTTTTTCCTCTATGGTTATTGGCTTAATATCAGACGACAGGTTAATAAGTGACAAGCCACTAATGGTATGCGGGACTGGGTCTCTCTAGTGGCTCTTCTCTGTGGCTTCAACTCTCGTGGTAAAGTGGTAAGTGGTACAGTCAGCGTCAAAAGTAACTGACAATTTTAGTACTGAGTTACGTCAAATTCTATACTAAAATTGTCACTTACTTTTGACGCTGACCCTACAGTGGTAGAGCAATACTCACCGCAGTGCCGGCAATGGTGGCGGCGGCGAAAGGCGGTGAAGGGCGCCGAGCAGCGCATGCAGGCGGGCGCCGCGATGTCGGGCACCCACTCCGGCGCGCGCTCCGGTCCCGGACAGGCGCCCGCGGTCGCTCGCTCCGACCGCTCCCTGGGGACAATCATATTGGTATGTTATGTATCTGCTACACCACGAAGGAGTGTTCCAAGGACGTACACGAGTGTTCTAAGGGCCTCCGCTAGCTGACGTGTACATTCGCCGCGTGCACACGCTCGTGGGTCTCGGTCCGGACGTCCGCCGCGTACTGTTCAGTCACTTTTAGTTACTAAAATGCCCGCAAATCGACTACGCGTTGCGCTACCAGTATTATGAATAGTCCGTGAGCGTGTGCACTCCGCGTACGAACGTAATATCTACCCACATTTGTAGGATAATATCTTTCCTTCACTCATAGAGCCCGTTCCCACCATGTCGGGCGTCGGCCCGATTTTTAATCGGATGTCGGCGCCTCTGTTCACACCAGTCGGCTGCCGGCCACGACAGCGTGAATGCACGAACGCGAAGCGCAGGAGGTACAGGGGGTAAGGCGCGAGCGGGGTCGGCCCGACATCCAATTTGATGTGAACAGCGCGCCCGGCACGTTTTTTTATCGGCGAGCGGGCTGACACTCGACATGGTGGGAACGGGCTCATTGGAAGTACAGTCTTTCTTACTACTGGTGTGAGGTAACTTTCGGGATTCTTTGAACAGATTTGTATACCTGATATTTTTTAACGGTAATTTAAAAAAAAAACACATCGATTGTACGTCTATGGCAAAATCATATCGTCGCAGGAAAACAATCACCGAAATTTCGCGGTGTATTAGGGGACTAGAATAGCGAGATTACCTGTACGTCAAGTCTCCAGTGGACACAGAGCTCTGCAAAGCGCCCGGCCGCTCCGTAGTCTTGTCTTCAGCTCGCGCGCTGCTATTGACCGTGTTGCGCCGACACAGCGACCCCTCAGACGGGGATTCCGATGTGCTGTCCGCGTATACTTCTTCGGCTGAGTATACGCTGTCGAATGAGCTGCCTGCGTATTGAGAAAAAAAAACATTTCAAATAAAGAACTTTATGTCGAGTAATAATTTCTACAGCAACGGTCACCCCCATTATCAACTGTTAAATGCTAACCAATATGGCGCTATGTCTGGCCGATGCTTAGGATTTGATTTCGACCATCTTCGGTCAAAAATTTGCCGAAGCTTTGGCCGAAACCGAAGGTTTGCACTTTGCAGGTTACCAAAATTTGAAATTTACTATATTTAATTCCGAATCTCAAAATTTCTATCGCATTTCTCAAAGTTATCTTCGGCTTCGGCCGAAGGTTTTAGTGAGTACTTACCGATTAATCGATTTCGGCTAGAATTTCACTTTTGGTTGGACACTAAATATATGATTTGGTTGATTTTGATTAAAGATACGGCGCAAGACAGTTGAGACTTTTGTACGGATCCGGGATTTATACTGTAGACGGGTACGAAAACGGAAGGCCCTCCGGCATCAACGTAGTACGAATCCGACACTAGGAGTTCCACGGGGTAAAATCTCACTCGGCTCTGTCAGGTTGTCACTAGACTCACCATTCTGTCTGACCTGTGGTCTTCGGTAGCCGCGTACTCGATCTCGCACTTGACGTCCGGCTCCGGTTCCGGATCCGGCGTCCGGTTCATGAGAAACACCGACTTGAGGCTATTCCGGAGATTCGCCTAGACCTAGACGTTTACACGCTACAACTGACTAACCGTTCTGTATGACCTGGTCCTCGGTGGCGGCGTACTCGATCTCGCACTTGGCTTCCGGCTCCGGCTCCGGTTCCGGTTCCGGCTCGTCCGGCGTCTGGTTCATAAGGAACACCGACTTGAGGATGTTCCGGAGATCGGCTGCGAAGTTTGTTTGGAGCTGATCGGCCACGCCCGCGATGCAGACGAAGAGCCGGTGGATTAGGTCCTCGCTTGATCTGCGATACAAAATGACATCTAATAAGGCGAGTTTTTTTAATACGCTCGACTTATCTACAGGGTGGCCGGAAATTCACCGTAAATATGTTAACCAGTGGTCGAGTATACGCGTATGAAAACCCGTGGAATATTTTTTCTGAAAATTTGAGGGAGACAAATGTTTCATCGCTTTTCAGGTCAATGTGCTCTGTATTACTTTTTAGCCGCGATTGTTATTTCTATTCAACATCGCGATGCTATGGGCAAGCTTGACTGACTTTCGTTTTTTTTTTTCACATGACATGAAACAAACTTGACAGGGGTTTTCAGATGCGTATACCTGACCACTGGTTCTAATATTTACGGTCAATTTCCGGCCATCGTGAATATGAAGAAAAAATATTCAAAATGTTCCGAGCAAATTAATTACCAAATCGGATGATTGTTTCAGGGCATTGCATCAGAGATCTGTCACGACAGTACAATAAAAGGCAACTTACTTGAATTTCCCTCTCGCCTGCTGCCGCGCGGCCAACTCTTGCGCTTGCAACGCGAGAGCGATCTGCTCATCGTCGGCGCACTCCGACGTGCCACTGAAATAATAAAGCAAGAGTTATATCGACAAACACTAGAATACTAGAACTAGAAACATTGGTCGCTGAAACTTATATAGATCATCAAACTTCCAGAATGTGGGCTTGGATGTCACTCCTAGATAAAAATATCTAGAACGTTATATCACTCTAAACTTCCAACAACTGTCTCTCTTTATCTGTGGCATCAAGCTGAATAACTCCAGTTTTTTGAAGCCTTACGTATTAGCTATGATCGTGAGTTAACATTAACATGTATAAACTAAGCTACTTCCCTCCTGGAAGCGCACACTTGTGCTGTAAATCATTGGGAGGAAAGAGAAACTATATCACGAAACTAACCTTTCATCAACAAAGTGGTCCAGATTGAGCCTCAGCGGGGCTTGGCTCTGCGCTGACCGGTTGTCCAGTATCACTGTACCAGGAGACCACATCTTTGTCTTCCTTTTCTTCGTTTTCGAAGCTGACTTCTTCGTCTTTTTCTGTCTCGAGCTGCTCCCGTGCGAGCAGTTAGGCAAATCGGTGTTATTGTCTTCTAGCGCACTAACATTCTTATCTACCCTATGCCTCCTCAGTTCTGTTATAACCTCGTCTATCGTCGCGTACTCGCCTTCAGGATTGTTCGCGCCCCAATCCTGTATCTTATTGCTATTGGGATTTGAACTCTCTTCATCGTGTAACCTATCTATATTTACATTTATATTCGATGACGACGCTTCGTTCTTTTGAGTATCTTGCTCCACGTAATTTATATTTACACTAACGTCACCGTTGTTAACGCTCGAGAAGGAACTTTCTAGAGTGCCTCGGTCCTTGTCGTCCGTTCTGTCGTCCTCGGGACTCTTTAGTACCCTATTCTGTTGCATAAAATGGTTCTCTTTGATTTCTTTGCTTTGGTCAGTGTCGGGCGATCTATCTAGACTAGTATTTTCAGTACTGACGCCCGAATCGACCGGCGATTCGTGTTCGCTCTCATATCCGAGCATGAATTTAACCCTATCTTCTTCAGTCTCTGCGTCCAAATGAGTCTTCGCCGATATAAAACTCGCATCGTCAGCGACTTCGTTATTATCAATGAAGTTCTGACGAAACTCTTCGTTGGTTAGTAATAACGAGCTTAGATTAGCGTTGGCTATACATATGTTAGTATTCACAATTTCGGCATCGATATTGTCTGGTATTATTAAGGGGAGATCAGCGTTTGATATTGCACCGTTGGGATTGTCTTCTTCTTGGTTGAAGACGGCCGAGTTGTTGTGGGATAAGGACGCCAAGACTACAGGCTCTTGGCTTATTGCGTTTGGTATGAGATACCCGTGACTAGTAGACGGCATACAGCTGAGCTGTTCATTCTTGGGCCCGCTGAAGCCGTAAGGTTCCGCGGGTTCGGTTGAAATGAGGGTAGGCACGTCGTTAGTTGAAAATGAATGAGTATGGCTATGTTCTAGTATATCTACATCGCTGGCAACTATTGAGGACAACCTATCAGCTATTTCCGTGACCTGTTCGTTGAGGGACGTCACTAAATCGTGGTCCGGTAACTGCCTGTTGGAGTTGTCTCCGGAGTTACCGGCGTTTATGACTAAGGGGTCGAACATCATTAGGCCGTTGGTTGATAAGTTTCTAAGAGAAGAGAGGTCGCTGCTTTCTGTTCTGCTGGTCTTTCTGGTCTTTGGATTGGGGTCTAGGTAGTTGTCGTTGGTTTGGAATGTGTCAGTACTGGCGGTGTCGGTGGAGTAGTGTCTGTCGGCGGGTTTGCTGTCGTCCGACTCGTGCTCCGTGTCGGCCGTCGTCTCGCTGAGGCGGCGGAGGCCGTCGATGATGGGAGTCATCACCTCTATGTAGTCTGGGAGGTAATCGCTGTCCGTTATTGTCGGCTCGCTGGAACTGTAAAAACATGTGTGACTTGAAAAAATTGGACATAACACTTAGCATTTAATAGGAAGTTTATTTGATTAACTAGATAGCAATCAAAGTGTACCTCACGTCTTGCACGAGCAACTAGATTGGAGTAAATCCCATATTACGTGCTACACATCCGCATCCCCATCAACTGCACATCGATTTATACGATTGCGGATGTCCAAATCGATGCGGATGCGAATATTTGCAACATCCCTGGTTCGAACTATCAGAATAAACTTCCGTGGTAAAAACCATACCAACCTCTGCGTGTATAGGTCCCGGCAGTGCGCGTGGTCCGCGTAGAACCTCGACACGAATTCCCCCAGGTCCGGGTACTGACAGGACGGATCCTCCGACTGCTCCGTGTCTGCAATACAACCGAGAAATATTTCGTTAGTCATTGGTATATCCCGTTTAAGAGGCATAATGTAGCAAGATTTTATCTACCTCACTACTTGAACATTTTGCCAAGTTAAATATGGAGGAGTCCACAGGTGAGAGCGGATCTCGCTCACCACTCGGCTCATATCTCCATAGGATCCCTTACCTTGGGGTATGTCCAGGGAAGCCAGGCTGGAGACATCCTCGTTGGTGCAGAGCAGCCGCTCTAGCGCGACCAGCTCGCGTCGGTCCAGAGTCCACAGGAGAGAGCGAATCTTGTGCAACAGCGTGCGGAATGGGCGGAACATGTCTGACATCTCCTCTGGAATAGGCATGAGTACTGGGTTACAAAACCGGGTAAAAATGTAAATTATAAAAGCGTTCTGCCTTTCTGCTTTACTCGTATTTTGGTAACACGTTGTATATCATTCTAATTCAAGGCTGGCCAATAGATTCTCCAGGTGAGCATATTTTTTAAGACTGGCGCCAGCGGGCCACAACGAATTTACATGATGGTCAATCAGGCAAAAGCGCTGCAGCCGCGCCGTCAACTTGATGGCCGGACGTGCTGAGAGGGTGAAACCAAATGCCTTGGCGGGCCTGAGTTTGGGCATCCTTGTTCTAAATTGTCCGTTAGTTAGTTTATGGAAAAATAAAAGACACGCGTTTTTCGATAAATCAAATAAGCAAACATCGACAAAGGTAGGTCATCGAACTTCTAGACTCTAGAATCTAGAGTTTGGACTTGTAAGGTCACGCCGTTATAAAAATTGCCCGACATAGTGGTGTCACTCGAAAGCTCAGAGCACTGTATCTTCGTCTTTTATTGCAAATAAATGTTGTTAGAGGCAACAAAGGGACTAGGTTAAGGCAAATTATAGGCGACTGGCTAGCAACCTGTCACTATTATACCTCTTTCATCCGTATTGAAATCTAAAATTAAGCCAGTGGCTGCGAATTCTGAAATAGTCATGATTTTTGTCTATGAAGCGTTTCGTGCGCTCTGTCTACCCCATTTGGGAATAAGCTGGTGATCTATGTATGTATGTATTGTATGTATGAATGAAACTCAGGCTGGCTTGTTACCTGGCGACTTGTCTATGCTCAGAGGCCCGCTCGAGTAGATGAGCAGACCGCTGACGATCGCGAGCCGAGGCACGGCGAACATCAGCGCCGGGTCGTAGGCGTCCACCTGTAAATAAAGAGCAGCGATTAATTAAATTAAGTTTATCTACGGGTTCAGATCAAAATGGTGAAATAAAATAGGTGCTTCTAATCAGCTAAAGCTGAACAATGGAATACTCATTACCCTTTACAAAATTCGTCTGTGCAGTTTATTTCACTATGCAACAGTCACACAAATATCTATTCCCTACAATATCATACGCAATAACTAAATGGCACACCTCTACATTAAGAAATCTATGGCAGGAATCATCATCATCAGCCTATATACGTCCCACTGCAGGGCACAGGACTCCTCTCAGTATGAGAAGGCTTGGGCTATAGTTCCCACGCGGGCCCAGTGCGGATTGGGAACTTCACATACAACGTTGAATTACTTCGTCGCTGTGTGTAGGTTTCCTCACGATGTTTTCCTTCACCGAATAGCTCGTGATAAATATCAAATTTGATATCGCACATAAATTCCGAAAAATTCAGAGGTGCGAGCCCGGGGTTTTAACCCAGGCAGGAATAATGTTACTATATCGAAAATATTATATCCATTCAAATTTGGAGCACACAGTCAGTGCGAGCCTGTGACGCCGATGCTCATTTGTTTATGAAACTCCGTATTTCGCGTGTGACCCACTAGCTAGTCCTACGACAAACTCACCTGTTCCTGTGTGAGCAGCGACTGCTTCAAGGCCCGCCGGAGGCTCTCAGAGAACAAAACGCATATCAGCTGCTGCGCCTCGAACTCGTGCGGCGTCTTTACGTTGACCATGGCGCTCACGTAGCAGAGCTCGAACTCCGCGAACAGTCTGAAAGGATAGACGAAGATTATTAACATCTATTTGATACCAAAAGAGCTTGGACAGATAGCTGTCATGCTAACTTCGATTGGCAGCACGCGGAGCCGAACAATCACCATCCCCAAGTGACCAATCATATTTAGTGATTATAGAGCGCACATGCGAATTTGTCGCAACCGACATCTTTGGTTTAAGGCGAATATAGGCAGCACGCAGAGCCGACCAATCACCGTGCGGCAAATCACCAAGCGACCAATCATAATAACGGAATACGCGCGATTTATCGCTCCACTTGCTCCCTGAGGATGTAGGGCCAGTAGGTTTCGCACTGTAGCACGGGAGAATCAGAAGACTGCCTGTCATTTCGTGACGTCTCTAGATAGACATTGAGAGATATAGTATATATCGCGCACGACTCGTATTGCGCAATATCACTACATCATGTTGGCAACTCTATGGAGATCGAAACGACAGATTATTTTAATTGAGCTAAACGGCTTCGTCTATTAATACAATCAAGGCAGGTCACTCTTACCAAATTTCATACATACTTACCATCACCGCCTCTTTCCCACAAGGATTGGCAGAGACCATTCTGTTCCTTGCTACGATCCTGAGAATCCTCTTTTGCCTCATCCACATCTATTAATCTCTTCATACCGTGCAAATCTGTTTAGTAAATCTTCTTTCATCCGTCCTCTCTATTTGGCCAACCAACTAAGCATACTTATTTCTATCCTGGTCACTATTATCTACTTACACACCAGCTCGTTCCCTTGTCACACTTTCTTAGCCTATCTTTACCGATTCAAATTACCAACCGTTGTTTTTTGAAACAAAGACCAGTACCACTGTCAGAGTTGCCATCACAAAACACAGTCGACAGCGAATAAACGCGCTTTGAATAGTTCTCAATTCAACTTGCCGATGACATCTGTCTAAAGTTCCAAACTCACTAACAATAGAAGCGGCGCGGTGTCGTAGTTATATCGGTTGTAATATTCAAAATTATACTAAAGAGGGCGCACAAAACACCGGCTGGGGAAAAAGCGTTTCGTTCATAACATCACGCCACCGCGCTATGCGTTTGGAGCTTTACTTGTGACTCTGATACAGATGTTCTAACGATAACGTTATGACTACAAATCTTAGTAGTTTAGATAGGATAGGTAATTTACCGTTGGATTTATGCCGATATTTACTTCCACGTGTCGCACCTTCGGTGGGACAAGGGCACAATTGTTGAAAAATCCAAAAAAATTTAAGTATACACAAACGTAAAGGAATATTTTTGGAACATTTGTGTATACTTAACAAATTTTTTGGATTTTTCAACAATTGTGCCCTTGTCCCACCGAAGGTGCGATGTGACCAGCAAAATTTTCGCTAGCGAGTACTGTCACTGTAAACTCATGTTAATAAAACAGTTGTCATAATTACCAGCATATAACTTGGCAAGATTTTTTGCTGTCAATAAATCTTGCATGATAAATACTAAGCTTTCGGCCCGCTGCTGTAATGCTATTTTTCACGCGCTGTCTAATACAACGTTTAATAAAATTCTTTCCGTTTGACATCTTCGAAAATCCTGCGAATTTATCTTAGTTATAATTGCCCGAATTATGTCATAAACTCAATGACTCCAAACAATGTTTACAAACAAGACCATGTAACCCATATAATTCGGCACCGTTACACTTGCCAATTGACCTTATTTAATAAATGTGTCGCAATTAACTCTCAGTATGTCTGCTGCTTTTTCTTTCGGCAATGGACAAACAGTGAAACTATAGCCATAATCACATGAAGCCTATTATTACTCTTGAAATTATACTCCAAAGTGTCAATAATTAAAAGTTTTCTCACACGCTCCATGGTCAGAAGTAGTAATTATTTACATGTCTATGATAGATACATGCTACAGTACAAGACCCACTTTTTGCAATGTGATAATAGCAATTCGCTTTGTTCTTTAGAGATGGAGTCGCAATTCTTAGCTCTTACTTAAGCTCAAAAAAAACTGGAGACTTATCGTTATGGAATATCCTGATGGAAGCGACCTGCATGCAGCGTTTTCCGGCGACCTTTTTCCTCTTTTGTCCATCTTGTAAGTGGACGTCCTACGCTGCGCTTGCTGGTCCTTGGTCTCAAGCACTTTTCGACCGCATCGGCCATCTTCTCTGCGCGCAGTAGCCTAGACTTCCATAAGTACCTGTTGGAAGCGACCTGCATCCAGCGTTTTCCGGCGACCTTGGTAAGTCGTCTGTCATCTTGTAGGTGGACATCCTACGCTGCGCTTGCTGGTCCGTGGTCTCAAGCACTTTTCGACCCCATCGGTCATCTGCTCCATGTGCTGTAGCCTAACCATTGCCACTTCAACTTGCTAATCCGGTGGGCTACATTGATGACTTCATCTGCATTATGGCCATTATGACTTACTTGTCGAATATCCGGAGGCTCTCGTGCAGCATGTCGTCTTGCGCTGAGAGCGCCAGCCCGCGCGGCCGCAGGCACTGCTCGCGGAGCAGCGACCGCACCGTCTCCAAGCTTCGGGTGAGCGCCTTGGCCAGCGGCCGCATGGCAGCCGACTCCTCGTCGCGATTCATTATGGACGAACCGGCGGCTAGACACTGGAATGTTTACCACGCATATAAATAGAAGCCTGAATTCCCAAATGGGATTAGGCACGAAACGCTAAATAAACAAATCCATGAGTATTTCACGGTTCTAGCATATTTTTTTGGTTTTCAGTTAAGAGATACTTGACAGGTTGCCTTCCTTAGTCGCCTCTTGCCACTCAAAATGTTTAGGCCTTTTTCTGTTATTTTACGGACGCAGGGCACTCGGGAATCAAATGGCCTTCAGTAGTTTCACGTTTATTATCAGCTATACCGACGTAGTGGGCCTTATTATTATTTTTTTTTAATATTTTTGAGCCTTACGACTTTATTTGATATATAAAAAGCCCTCGATTTTTTGCATGCATTTGTAGGTCTGTTATAGCATGTGTAGTCTGATAGCTTTGTGCGCGACCCTCTCAAGGAATCTACTGAGTGACGGACATAAGGTACAGAAGTAGTGGACATGAATAAGATCGCGTGTTGGTATGACGTGCTACCTGGCACCCGTGACTCCCTCTCACTCTCATTCCCGGGGATGGTCGTGTACAAAGTTGTTGGACTTACAGCTTACTGTTTATATACCTACAATAATGTCTACCTCCAAATTCCTTAACCTAACAAGAACTAAATGTCTAAAATGTTTACATTGCAAAATCTGAACCAGGTTGGAGAAATTCAATCATACTTTTTTACCAGCCAGACAACAAAGCATTCAAAAATACGCTAATTGATGTTAATGCAATTTTCCATCAAGGACAATCAAACAAGGTTTATTAGCCCGGTTGTGTGGAAAATGATATGTTTGAATCAAAACCAAAAGAGGAACTTCCATTTGGTGCTTAATAATTTCAAAATCTCAATCAACACTAACTAACAACTCTAATTTAAATATATTATAATGATCTACCATAAAAAATAAAGAAGATAAAGAGAGAAAGGGTGGCTGGCAACCCTATCGCTACACAGAGATACCCTGCCAGGCAACATTACACTTTGCATCGTTGAGTTTTGTCTCAACGAGGACAAAAAATTCCCTATTTTTTCTCCAATTTTCTCCCCCTGCCTTAGTTCCGTTTCTCATTTGTCCTTCCCAAGTTTCGATACCCCTAACAAATACAAACCTCTGCTCCAAACCAGAGCTGCCCAGCCAAGTTGTCCTGAAGCACGTCCTCAGGGAACTTGACGCGGAACCCCCTGGCCACTCGCTCGTCGCCCAGCAGCTGGTCCATTATCTGACTGATGATGTTCAGCACCCGATCCTGGAGAGAATAAGAAGAGGTAAGACATTTTGTTAATGTTTGTTCCTGTTTGTTACTATGAGGGCACCAGGCCACGCGGTCGGTCCCCCACGAGGTGGACAGACCTGATCAAATACACTACAAACCAGTCCGTGCACTAGACAGGCAGCCGTGAGAGAAGAATGGCGCCGGGTGATAAGGCTCGCCACTCAAGACAACCCACGACCACTCTGACAATAGTGTAATGATGAAGAAAAAGAAGAAGAACCTTTGGCAGCTGTTTGAGCTACGACCTGCTATTGATTCGAGAGGTGAACACGAATCGCGCTTTAAAACTGAAACAAATGGTATCGCGTAACGACATGACAGTCGAAACCCATGCCCAGGTATGATTGACACCAATTGAACAAATGATTTACCAAAAATTTCGAAGCATCTTCCCGAATCGCTCGGGATAACGATCGCCTGTCTCCGTCAAGTCCATTCCGATTCCGAACGCGAGTTTTGATGCTCTACCCTTCCTACATACTTTCTCTTCTCATCTCTTGACATTGGCGCAATGTTTCTGGTCAACGTCTGTTCCATTATCCATGGTATTGAACTCAATCATTGACGATTTTGTGAAGTGATCGTAACGAAGTTAAATAAAAGTGTGATTGCATTGTCTATTGAGTCATGATTGTGAAACGGCTACTTGAGACATTAACTATTCTATGATTGAGGAGTCGAGATCTTTCAGTCACATGATTCAATAGCGATTTCACTTTTCTGCGTGCCGTACCTATGCAGTTATTTACATACCGCTCGCTAGTGTGTAAGGGAAAAACGATAAAGGAGGAAAGAAACAGCGTCAGTAGGTATTATAAGTACGACTTGGCCTTATCTAAGGACTAGCACGTGCAATCATCACGTCCTTTTAGAAACAACTTAGGTACAATAAAGAACGCCTGTGATAAGTGCAAATAGCGTTGCTAGTTTTCCTTAAGGTGAAATCAGACGGTTCATTTTTCTTTCATTTTCGCTTTTCATTCGGTACTATTCACTCAAAATGACACGTCTGAACACGGAATGAAACAAACTGTCGAATGAATTCACTAGAAAAATGAAGCAATCACTCGGATGAACGTTCATCCGAATGAACCGTCTGATTGGGCCTTTAGTCCCTACTAATCATTACTTCAATGAAATATTGTATGGAGATAGCTCTAGTACCGCGAAAGGATTTGGCCACTTTTCATAACGGGAAATGCAGTTTATGTCCATTTTAGTTTGAGCTCTCAGTTGAACGCTCGCTCATATTAAACGGGTGTCAAATATTGGTTACCTGCGTTTATCTGGGATGGATTGGGCAGAAAAAAGCTAATTCTACGCACTGTTCCTAGCCGGTCGCCTAAAGCAAACCTAAGCCTATATCAAAGTCGCCTCTAACGGCATATACGGAAGAACTAAGGGGTGTTGTTCTAAACAATACTACTGACATCTAGGCCTAACAGTCATGTAGTACAAGCAATACAAGATTAACGGCCACTGATTGGTCGCGTAGCCGAGTATGAGTCATACAAATACAAACCTAGTCATACATAATAGTGTATGTCACGATGTGCTCGTGTGGGGCGCTGTCAGACACGGGTAGCTATGAAAACAAACAAACATCAACCTTGAACAAATGACATTAGACTTCAATTCTGATCGACGTCTAGACAGGTCATCGGTAGGTTGAATGTTAACCGTATGACTAACAAAACAAAGTCGTTTTTGAATAAATAAAGCACTGAGCATGTTGAACAATGTGTTTTTCTCGTAAATTACGCAAGAGATAAGTGAATTTATTACAATTCTTGAATGTCAAGTGCATAAAATGTAACAAGTCATACATATTATCATTAATAAAATAAACGTCTCGCCGTGAAGTGGGTCCTTAGTTTAACATAAGAGCAATATTTTAAATCTGAAACAAGATATTTCATTTCGTGATACCTATGTTTTATAGTGAAATAAAGCCGATCTCTTTACATTAAGCTAAGCTCGACATGTTTCGGGCGAATTCGTGACCCATAACACACTTCCGCAGTGCGCGTCTAACCGCAGCCGCCGTGGCGCGTTGCTCCCGAGCTGACCCGAAACATGTCGAGCTAATCTCGATATAAAGACGATCTATCAATTTTATTTCACTATAAGTCATTCTCACAGTAGTTTTATACATGGAAATTTGCTTGGAATTAACAACTGCAAGTTGCAACACGCAAGTTGCAACTCAGCTTAATCCTTATCCCACAGAAACTATTAATTTTTTGGGTTGAATTGTGAAAATTGAAAGGTTGAATTTATGGGCCTTTCTAGGAGACTGGAACTTAAATTCCCATGTCAAATTTCGTCGGAATCGGTTGAGACGGATACAGACATTGCTAGGTACTTTAATGTGCGGGTAATCCGATTTTATAGATTTTGTTCCTACTCACTAAATCAACTAAGTATCACACATCACACCAGCTCCCCCTCTCACAATATTTCCTATTCTATCTTTCAACGCCGTCCATACCCGTACTTCTTAACGTTCTCATTTCTACTATTTAATCTACTTTTATCACAACACGGGTACATGTCAAATAACTATAGCAAACCAGAGTACCTGCAACTTTCTACAGTTCGCGATCAGGCCAAACTGGGTGCGGACCCGTGGAGTCCCGCCATTGGAAAGTTGCGGAACAAGTGCTTTTTGTATCAACTGAAGGGCCCTTACAATTGACAATAAGGATTTCATATTTCTTATCTACGATTGAACAAGGAACAAAATTTTACAATAAGGTTTGTTAGTTGTAGTTAGTTCTAATACCACTTGACGATATGATAGATACGATGCTTTTATCTTTTCACAAAGCAATAATAAAAAAATAAAAAAACATTTAACGATCGATCGAAAAGCTACTGTCTTTATTTCATGAAAAAGTAAAAGTACCATCGAACTAGAGCATGAATACCGGTATTCGATATTATCGAAAAACCGGAATATCGGACTAAATTTCGGATATTGGAAAAACCGATATTGATGTCGTGTAATACCGGTATTTCGATATTTTCGATATTATCCATAAGATAGTATTAGTTTTCCTTTTTAAACAGTCAATACCACTCTCAACGCTTTGAAAGACTAGCGAAAGTCGTAAATAGGTAAGTATATCTCAAAAAACACTATTCAATGTACTTTAAATTGACTATTTATTAGACTGCTGTGCAGTGATCTAGGAGTTTTAATGAAAATAGACTTAGCTGTATATGAAAATCATCAAGTGAAAACAGTGAAATGAAGTTGATCGTTACATTTCATATTTCATATTTAAATTCAAAATTAAACTTAAAGTGGTTGCCAGATCCCCTAACCTTATTTGGTTGTAGTGCCCCAACGCCACATTCGTCGAATAGCCGAACTAAACGATCCTACATTACGGTAATGAAGTTTTGTCGAACGGTTGCATAAATTCAACTTTCAACTTCTTCTCTCTGGAATTCGGTCCCCAGGCATAACATCTGCGTCTCTATTGGAGTCTTTCCCCATAGTGGAGACCTTCGACATTGGAGAATTAAACGCAACCTTCCTCGAACGACATTATGCATTATAACAACTACGCAGTCTCAACAGCGAGCCAGACTACGGCACTTGTGCACCACAAGCATGTTGCTAATCTCCATGCCTGGTGTCTACAGTGTCCAACCTATTGCACCTACCTAAACTGCAAGCTACGCATCGAATGCGGCCTCTCAATCTCAAATCTCACGTAGTTCTCGGTACGCACTCTGCCAATCACATCAGATGCGAGCAACTCGCTCTTCGACAATCACGGCGGATCATCAACGCTCGCCAACGCGGCTCGAGCTTACAACTGGCCGTTGCTATCTCCCACTGGACTGCGATGCCTCATCGACCCCTGGTCTAAAAGGGGGGCTGATGTAGTGTCCCAGCGACACATTCGTCGAATAGCCGAACTAAATGATCCTAAATCGCGCTAACGAAGTTTCGACGAACGGTTGCATAAATACAACTTCCAACTTCCTCTCTCTGGACTTCGGTCCTCAGGCATATAACATCTGCCTGGAGAGAGATCTCTCTATTAAGGTCTTTCACCACATGGTTAATATTAAAGTGCAGTATCTCTAAAATCAAGAACAGTATTTCACTAAAGGTTGTTCCAAATTAAACTAAATATCCAACGATTTCAACGTGATTTTGTTGGTAACGATACTATGGATAGCACTAGCACTAATGTCGGTGATGATGCAGAACATTCGGATTTTGCAACCGAATTAAAGAAAGAAATGGAAAAACCTTTAAAAGAGAAGAAGATTAACTTATGTCGAGGAAATGTTGATACCGATGAAGATATTGAAAGTAGTCGTGAAGACAAAAAAAAAAATATTCAGATTGTGACGGCCTTATTCGAAAATGGCGGGAATTGAGGGATTTATTTGGAAAGTGTATATTATTATGGATTTTAGATAGTGTATTGATTGTGTGTATTTGTCGACTATTTCTCCAACCAGAGTAGAATCGGAGAAAGCTATGTCTTCCTTAACATACACATGCAATAAGATTAGATCTTCTCTTAAAGACAACACCAAAGACGCCATCTGATTTCTGCGGTCGTTTTTCCAACAAGCTCGAACTCACTCTAAGGTTTTTAAGTAGTTTGAATTTTTATTTCATACAACTTGAAGTGCATATAAGTAGCTATCGTTGCTTTTCAAAGCATTAATTTCACTTATATGAAGAATATCGAAAAAATATCGAAATATCGGAATACCGATATTTGAAATTTCGATATCGAAAAAATACCGGTATTGGAAAAACTGTCCGATATTGAATGCTCTACATCGAACCAATTTCTGACCAACCGCTGAACATTGTCACCGTAAACTAAAGTTGTCCTTTGTAAAACAATGCAATGCCACTATGACGTTAACTGTGAATTGGTTTTATGGTGGTCAAGAATCAATTGGTTCGAGTTTACTTCGTTAATTAGTCGACAACATTAGTGACATCGCGAGTCTCAGTCGCGTTGCAACACTCACAGAAATGCATTGGAAGCTGCTGTGTATTTTTTTTATATCTATTAATTCGTAATCAAAATACAATCGTGTCCGTCATAGATCCGCATCATACCGATGAGCAGATACCTATTTTCATACGAAATACCTTCCGGAATGACAGTATTTTTGCGGCAACAAAAATAGTCGGTCACGTCATAAAGATAGCTCTGTCAGCGGCTTACCAAGAAAAACTATACCTGTCACTATTCAATTAGAGACGTCAGAAAGACTGTCTAGTGCGTTTTACCGTGCTAATCTTACAGAGCTCACATATGGCGCAGCGCAGACGACAGACTTTTGTGCGATCGAGTCTGCGGAGCAATAAAATCTCTGAATGGCGCGCAGAGTTTCCATTCAGAGTTTTTATTGCTCCGCAGACTCGATCGCGCAAAAGTCTGTCGTCTGCGCTGCCCCTATATGAAATGGACGAAAAATGAGAGAACATTAATTCGAATGAACGGTTTAGAACAGCGGTTCTTAACCTTTTTGCCTGGCGACCCAAAATTCAGAAATATTAGAAGCTTGCGACCCAATCAACCATTAAAAACAAATGAAATGCAGTGATTGCCGTTTGTTTTTCAAAAAGTCCCGCGGTTTCTGCGACCCATCTCGATATGGCTCGCGACCCAAGTCTGGGTCGCGACCCGAGGTTAAGAAAGGATGGTTTTGAACGACAATGCGCGAGTAGAGATACACGCGAGGTAGACTATACCTGTCACTGTCAATTTAGAGACGGCAGAAAGTGACAGGTAGTCTATTCTGCGAGCGAATCGACTCACGTGTGTTGCTATGCTAATGCTAAGCCTACACTGATACACGCTTAGCTGAAGGTTTTCAAAACCAGATCGTCCATACTAGACTTAATTAACATATGCCACATTGATCAATAATGACGTCCTAAATGTAAGTGCAAACGGTACGAAGTTTACTTGCTGATGCTTATAAGGTATCACTAGACTGAACTGGTTACGTTATACAATGTAAAGCTATATGTTTACTACTACTTCGAAGTAACTTTATTGGCTATTTCATTTTATAGTTGTAACTTCTTGTCAACAATTTTCTTGACATTGCATTTTATTTACATTATAATTTTATGCAATTAGTTAAGCAATTTTAACGGCATAAAATTAATATCCAAAGAACCGACGACTACGCTCGATGGGAAAATACAGTCAGGGAATTTGATTCCCGACCCACCAAGAAACCTATTCATAGAAAACGTCACTATGACATTTGGAAAATGAAATATAACGATGTCGCGGCCAAAGATTCGCAGGCATTTGAAGCGGAAGAAGGTTCTAATCTAAGAGGTGGCAGTGAATGGGTTAAATAACTTATATGTCGTAGTAATCATGTCAATCAAGTAGATGATAATTACGAAAGCTAGTGCGTAAAAGGACAGAACAGTGTGGTGTGTGAATAAATAGAATGTCCATACATAGGTACATCACGCCTGTATTCCCAAACGGGGTAGGCAGAGCACACGAAACTCTAAATAGACAAAACCATGACTAATTCACGTTTCGTGGCCACTTCAAGCATATTTTTTTAGGTTACGAGTTGGTAGCTAAACCTAATAGTGACAGGTCGCTAGCCTGTCGCCTCTTACGACACCCACGGAAGAAAAGGAAAGGCGCTATTTTAAATCCCACCCCACCCAAAGTTTAAATTTTCATACGTCAGTGATTAAACACCTACAGTAGTCGTAAGTAGTCACGCTCCGCTACAGAAGCTGTAAACAGTATTGTGTGAAACAAAACTGTACATTCGTACAACCGAACCTGCTAACCCGGTTCCGACAGTAGCAGTTATTCACCTACCTAATCGCGAACTATCTGTGACGTCACAGCCTCGGAACTTATCACTGCCTTCGAGTCGCACGGTTGAAACAAAACACGCGAGCCCGGTCCAAGGTTTGCGAGATGTTTGTTTAGTAAGGCCAGAACACGTTTGTGACTATAATAACATGAATTCTAAAAAAAAAAGTGTTAAGCGATAGTCCATAGATAGACCAGAGCGTGTAGTGTATTCAAAACGAAGATGAATTTGATATCGATTTCGTTTGCGTACGCGGAATGTATGGAGACTTGCCGACCGCCGCAGTTGTGCAAACGTTCCGCTGTCAGCGCTGTCTCAGTTTCCATACAATTTTGCGATAACTCGCAAACGAAATCTTTATCGACAGCATGATCGTTTTGAACACACTAGAGCCTAAGGATATCCAAATCACCCCCATGTATGTAACGCGATTTTCTGTAGCTTACGAGTTACATTTTTTTTTCGTATTTCGTAGAAGTCCTTCCCTTTATATTGGGTTTTATAAGTCATACTTTTTTTATCCCGTGTGGTGGCGTGTTTACAATATGACCTCTCCATTTCTTCCGTGGATGCCGTAAGAAGCGACTAAGGAAATAGGTTAAGGTACTTTTTAGGCGACAGGCTAGCAACCTGTCACTGTTATACATGCAACTTAAAACTTAAAAATATGGTAGAAGTGGCCACGAAATGTGAAATAGTAATGATTTTGTCTACGTAGCGTTTCGTGTGCTCTACCTACGTCATTACAGAATACAGGCGTGATGTATGTATGTGAGTATGAACGTTTTTTTAAATAGACGTGTTACCACAGCTAAAACTTTTTTTTAATGATAATTATCCGCGCCGTAGTCCAAGGACAGGGGCCTGACGAGCCAAAACTACGAGTACATAAACAAACACGAAAGATTTTGTGCCATTCAAAATTGCTGTTTTGTTTGATAATAGATTTACGAAACACGTGAGCCAAGGATTTGTGACAGTCACATTTGCATTTGCGGATTCAATTGGTTGGTTCCATCAATCGGTGAATTTGTTCAAATTCTTGTTGAGTACATTCAACAATTGTGTATGGGCACAGGTATAGTCACGAATTAGGCACTCAAAATAATCACCGTGAATTGAGTGGTGTAAATCTTTAGGCAGCGCAGACGACAGACTTTTTGAGCGATCGACTCTGCAGCACACAAAAAATCTGCGTGGATTGTATACATAATGCGCCGAACTTTTTGCGTGTCGTGTGCGTTGCCCCATATAATTCCATAGGTTCTATTTTCACAGACTAAACAGTCCGTCGCGGATAGTCTGTCGTCTGCGCAGGGCCTTAAAGTAACTAACTAAGCCTTAGTAACGCTGCGGTTCGCCTTGTGGCCTCTCATGCAGAGGGTCGGAGGTTCGAAACCCAAGCTCGAACTCAAAATTTTCGGAATTTATGTGCGAAATCGAATTTGATATTTAGCACGAGCTATTCAACGACAACGAGCTATGCATACAGCGACGAAGTTTTTCAATGCTGTGTGTGACTTCACGGGAACTTTCCCAATCCGCATCCGCGTGGGAACTATAGCCCAAGCCCTCTTATACTGAGAGGAGGCATGTGCTTAGCAGGGGGACCTATTTGTGCCGGGAACTCGTCAACGAGCTCGACGTCTAGCTGTCAAATTTTCCATACAATACGGCAGCTAATTTCGACACCTCGTCGTCTTAGTTTAGTTTGTTACGTCAAGGAACAACACCACAGATTGGTTGCTATGTCACAAAAAAAAGGGCGTTTCTTGTTTTGATTTATTGTGTTTTCCTCTCTAAACGAAAGGCAGATATTTATATTTATTTATGTAAGTATATGGCTACAGTAGGACGTATTATGGATCATAAATATGTAACCGTGACAAAATGACCTACATCGACTTATGCTAATGTTAAAGACGTTTCATAAACATGTGGACATGGAGACTTATTCATCCTGTTACATACTTTAATCGCGTCAAACTTCTTGCTAAACATTGTAAACATCATATTAAATCTAAGCCAGTCTAGACTGCATGATGATATTTTGACCTACCTAAACAAATTCATAATGATTTAGTTTCGTTAGTCACCCGTGTGGTGTCGGGTTTAGAATAACATCTCTCCATTTCTTCCGTGGATGTCGTAAGAGGCTACTAAGGACATAGGTTAAGGTATACTTTAGGCGACAGACTAGCAAACAAACAAACGAAAATCAAATTCAGTTCTGGAAGAAATCATTCTTACCCTTTTTTACTTCTATACTAAATACTGATTTAAAAATACTTAGGTATTCCAAGACCATTGGGGTCGAATCAACCCTTTTATTCTTAGATAAACGTCACGCCAGTATTACTAAATACTCTAAATAGGGTAGGCAGAGAATTTTAAACCTGATATAGCCTAAACCATTACTATACTTCACGTTTGGACCCACTTTCAGCATAATTTTAGGGTTAAAGAGGTATAAAAGTAACAGGTTGCTAGCCGACAATATTTAAAAAAGTCGGCTATTGAAAGATTTTCCGACAAAATCATTTTTACCTACAGAAAAACGCCATTTTCTCAGCCACCCCGGTACCAAGTAGGTAAAGTCAATTTAGAAGTACGAAAATAAGAGTTCAACGACACCGGTACATTTGTGATGTAGATTACAAGGTCGTTTCTGCATAATTAAGCTGAAATTAGTTTATTTATACAGTTGCTTCCGACAGGTAATAATTTTACTAGGTCCCTTTTCAAACCCATGAAAATTGCTTATTACATATTTACTTGAAGCGTAAAATTTTACTATAATTTAATATTCCTATGCAATCCATTACATTTTTATCACTTATTTCTAGTGTCGGTAAATACTAAGTCCAACTAAGTTTTTATTTATAATGCTAGATCTAAGTTTTTTAGACACTCGCTGTTTACACGTGCTTGAGTTATTTTAAATGCTTCTGGATTTCAGTCCTGAATAAAGTCTTTTACTTAAACCTAAGCTTTTATGAACTAGTACGACTATAACAATCAAGTCTTATATGACTCGAAAAAGGACACTACTCCTGACCGGAAAGAGTCTTAAGGTGTCAGGTTCAAATTCACGTAAATACCAACACTACCTACTTATTTTGACATACAGCTCTAATCAAACAGATAAATGTGTCTATGCCGTGCCAAACGAAACTAATGCCGCTGCTTATTAGTAAACAAAACAAAAACATTAGACTAATTAATTACTCTACTTTTCAACGGTTTTTTATTATGGTGCGTCATCAACTAACACAAAATTGATGATTACATTGAACATAGACCAGTCATAGCTTAACCATCTGTGGATATTTTATTTAACTAACCCGGTGAACTTCGTATCGCCCTTTACGTTAAAAATAAAGGAAACGAAATCACTGTTTGAAGTTGTCATACGTTGCCTGAAAAATTGGACGTCATTCTGTCACATTATTAAAAGAAAAAAACCTACACTGTTTTATTTTCTACACAAACCTTGTCTTAAAAATAACAAAAACAATAAAGACTGAATCATCCAATTTGGTGCAGTAGTTCGGAAGCTATGCGCGTACATACATACATACATTTCGACAAAACACTTTCATTGAATGAAATAGAGAGACAGGTGCACTCGTTTCAAAACTGCATCGCGATATTGAATACCGGATGCTGATCGCATAGTACGGACAATAGTTCCCTTTAAACTAGCCATAGCATAGAATAATAGACGTATAACATATACGTAGGTCTAACCGGCCGTAGCTCTGCCAACGTTACTGTAACTGACAGCAGTAGCATAGAAAACGTTGACGACATCTTTTTCAAAGTTTTAAGCAGTAGGACTAGACTGAGCGTGTCTGCCGAATGCATCCAGATGATGGGCACGAATTATTACGGAATGGGTTTCAAGATATTGGAGACGATACAGATACAGACCTAAGAGGAGATGGCGGAACAACCTCAACACTTTTCAAGACGATTAACAAGTGCATATTACATAAAATATACAAGATAGAGAAGAGTATCTGAGGAAAGGAGAAAACTATGCACAGCAGTTGAACATTATTAGCTTATTGTTGGATAAATAAAGAAAATATAGGTGTTGGTCAGTATAGCGTTGAAAAACGAGAGTATAAATTGGGTGCTCTAGTCGTAATTTACCCGAATCGATACCGGCCACTTGAATTTAACCTTGGCTGCCATTCCGACTAATCCACTTATTTATAGGAAACTGATATTTCAACAAAAACCATCGCTCGTTATACCTAAACAATTCTCATGCTATTTTTAGTTTTTATCGACAGTAAATGTCAAGAGATGAAATACGCTGGTGACAGGCCGTTTACACACAGCTGTCAGCAGTTAATATCGAAATACAATCTTAAGTTACTAATAGACAAAATTTTCACAATCAGTTTTATAAACATAGTCCCATAAGCGCTTTCTTACTCGATCGTTTCTAGTCACAGTTTGTAGTTATCCCACTTCTGATGTGTCAATATGCAGGCAAAATGAAACTTTGCTGAGCTTACGTGACGTCACAAAGAACCGTGACCATGCGGACGCACTTCATTATCTATAATTTAATAAATCAGTGTCACAGTTAAACTGTTTTGTTATATGCCGATAAGAAATAATCTAGAAGACAAGGTCAAGACGCAACAATCCAGAATAGATCTGTGTTAATTCACTCTGCATCTGCAGATCTAGATTGCACTTGATTGTTCTTACGGCTATAACATAGTTCTTTCCGCTGACGTCACTACAGTGATAAGCAATCAGTTACTCGCAAGGTGAACTCCATCGTAAACAAAAACTATTTACCTACGTAGCGTTGTTTTGTTTTATGCCGCTTCCGAAAATAATTAAAGTAACACCATGAAGTACGATTTGAAATGTAAATATCAGATTGAGGTTATATCATACTAGTTGAGCAAGTTTGAGTCAAAACATGGCGTCAGTGACAAGAGCAAAAAACTATAGTTTGTTTTGTCTTCCGGTCTTCACATACAAGACAATTTATGCACACAAATAAGTATGAATTGAACCCATAACACAGATTGTCCCTAGTTTGCATAGATGTAAATCAATGCTAGTTTGTAATCAGATCGATTGGTGTAAGATACCTCGTGATTTTATTTATTTACAACAGTAGATTGATCGATCGACACACTTTTTTAAATTTCATACATGTATTGTTGTAATAATTATACCTTTGGCTGAGAATTCAGAGAGGAAGGGTGCAATTTCGTAGCTGACGGTGACGATATGCATCGAATGACCCACTGCTGGTGGTAAATACCATTGATAAATTTTCATGTCGTGTGTTATTGCTGCGTGTCACCGGTAACCAACTTGCACCTTAACGCTTGCTTAACAGTAATGCAATAGCAAACAAACATGACGACTTCATCAATGCACAAAACCTACCAACGAAGCTAACGCGTGTGGTCGCTTCGTAAAATAAGGACTACCGCAAAGCAACTCCTGATTCAGCCAACTACTCAGTTCATCTAATACGTCTATCAATTTCCCATAATGGTTAGTCAGCTTTACCCGTTGGTTTACAATGCACACGTGACTCATATAATGAATCCCAAGTTCATTCAATGGCACAGTTAACCCTATTACTAATTGTTCATTAACAGAATTTTCACGAGGATCCGTTTAAGACATAGTTTTGTCATCTTGAGCCACGGTCAGAATAAATTATCTGTCATGCAAATTTTTCCTGCAGCGTTAGATTAGCATAGTCCTAGTTAAAGGTTTGCAAGGCTGTCTCACTTCAGACCCTTAGAGATCGCAGCAACTGCACAATTGAGTACTTTGTTGCAATCACCAAAATTACTTAGACATGACACTACAAATTTACAACAGGAAAATTTAGATAGGGCAGTATAACCCTGTTGCTGTCAGAATTTGCCGCACTCAGCAAGAAAATATCTGAATACGAATAACAAGACTCCCTGCGTCAGGATCCTACCTAATGCCACACACGACTAGTCAAGTAACTAAATACATTTGAGCTGAAGCCTTATCAAGAAAAGACAATATCAAAATACGGATGATAATGTTCCCGAAGTACAGGAATTGAGACAGCAACATGTATCATTTCCGTGGGATTGTTTTGAAATGTATCAAATTACTCATAGTGATGATGCATAGACGCTGATAGTTCTGATAGCAGCAGTCATCATTTTTGTAACTGCATAAACAACAAAGGATATTGATATCGCAATATCTATGGAAAAGATAAGCAACAATATGCTGCAGGCAGTAAATAGTTGTCAAACGACTCACAAAAGTTTTTGCCGTCCGTTTCGCATCCGCTCCGGTTGTGGCAACGAGTCCATCATAATCACGCAAAGCAAACGAGCCTTGGCAATCATAAAGCGAGGGAAAAATAACAATTTTCTTAGTCACGCGTACGGAAACTATTGGCTAAAGTAGAATAGGTAATGCTGTATTTAAGTTGAAACAAAGTCCCTCGCCGCGTCTATGTGTAGACATGAAAGACTCAAACTTTTAAATAGATTTCGATATGGGTTTCCGTATATAAGATTTTCCGGAGGATTGCAATCATTTCAACAAATACTGGATAAAACCAAGAGATAGCGTTCTCACAAATCGATCGGTATGAAAAATCCAAACGATTGGAGTATACTCATCCATTACTCCACAAATTTAAGACCAAATCTTATTCTTGCTATGTAGATGATACCCTGGTAAAATGTAGAACTATCCAGGTAGCAACATTAGTTCAACATTTCTTAGCTCAGATATATTATGCGGATCAAAATCCCGGAACTATTTCCCTCCACCTACGGTCCTCAAGTATACAAAAAAGTATACAATTCAATGTCTAAAAATTAACTTACCTGGTCCAGAAAAGCGAGCTCTATCTAAGACCAAATCTTGGCTAACAATGAGACAAAAATCTCAAACCCAAGTCAAAGTTTTAAAAAACAAGTCTCCAGCATTTATTCACCGAATGAATACATTTAACTTACAAAACAGACGAAAGACTCAATATTATGGAGTACACAAAGTACGAAAGCAAGCAGAAACTTAAGTATGTGTAGGCATCGTCGTTATCGCTATCTTATATGCTACGAATATTGCCATTTTAGTTCTGTCTTAAGTACTTACTTGAGCATGTCTAAGTTGATTGACGAGGGTGGAACAGCGCTCAGGATCCTTCCGGCCATCGAAAGAGTCCAATTCGGCAGCCACCATGTTGAGGGCATCATCCGCGAAGAAAAACTGAGCGAGCAGCGACCGGTCGTCCCTCTGAGGAATAAAGAAGATTATTAGACTGTTTAATGGAAAATGTAGCTGAGAAGTAATGAAATATCTGGTACAAAAATACTATCGTACCTCTCTAAGTATTGGAGAAGAAAGAAAGAAAAGTTAAAGGACACTGTTGTGAATGGTCTGAACCACAATTATTACTCGGATTGTTGCTAGAAAGTTAGTAAAAACATTCCATCAAACATAGATACAAGGTTTTCGTACTCATGTTAGATCAGAAAGAGTGGGAAGACGTAAAAGGCTCTTGAGACTGTTGACTTTGCATTGAATTCCAACATTATTAGTTATAACTGCGTATAAGTATAAACTTAAACCACGATGAGGCAATGGTTTCATAACTCCTGAACAACACGTACGAACACAATAACTGGTATGTATTTGTGAACGCAAGGAAACAAGGAATCATTAGCTCTATCACTAAACACTTTGTTAAAATGTGTGCTATTGTGGTATTGTTAAGGTGTTAAATGTGTAAAAGAAATTAAATGAAATCAATGGCGCATGACCTTGACCTTCACTTACAACCGTTCACTCAATCCAACGCACTCAGTGATTCATACTTTATTATGCCTAATATGGGCATGTCTTTATGCAGATGGTCAGATGAAACTGGGTCAGGAGTTTGAATATCCGATTCGATACAAACAAGTTAAGGAATGAAATGTACTCCCAACTAAAAACAACATTGGCCAGCTCGGATTAAATTGAAATAGACACTGAAAATTACATTCGTCGCGATAATTCCACCGAATTTATTTTTGAACTGATTGAATGCAAATGATAAGGTGCAAGTAAGTCTTAACATTGGCGGATTAAGAGCATCCAGTGCGTTTGCGATGATGATGTCTAAAAACTAACTGGCAAACAGTGGCGTAACGAGTTCAATAGAACTGTTGGCCTGTAATCCCTACTTGTAACAATATTTCCGATAAGATAATGACAGGAGTAATATAGGATTGATCTTCATGAAAGCAATTTAGACAAAGCATGGATTCATAGGTTCGTGTGTAATATTTGGACACCTCGCATCATACTTTAGAAGTGCCTGTGTAATAGAATATGGTACGGTATGGTCTCAATAATACCTAAACACACACGCATTAATAGCTTAGGTTAATGAACTAGCTCTTTGGTTGATCAAATGAACACTACACTGTACATAATACCTTGAGAAATTTGAGTGATTTCGATGTTGATCTTGGTTTCTAATTAATTAATTTAGTTGAATTTCAAAGTCAAAACTTCCCGTCAGAATCTACTCCAAGTAAACCCAGTTTTACTAACCTTGCAATTCTTTTAGTATGGCTCTTAATTTATGTATTATCTTTTAGGTATGTCTCAGCAGCAATAAGCCTAAAGCCAACTGATAAAATAAAGAGAAAGTTTTCACAACGATTAGATAAGAATGGTAGACTCGAATACAATTGGATCGTTATTTTTTCTACGCATACCGATTAACAGCTTTCATTGTCACCAGATGTGTCGATTCTGTTATCTTAGGATTTTAAAGAACATGTGTGATTGCGAAAACCGGGACGATCAATTGATGGAAATCGTTTTTTGCGTAGATTAAGCTATTCATAGGCCATTCCCGTTTAACCTAGTTGACAAGCGAACGGAACCAATTGTTTGGGAAACACTATAGCTGGTGGCCGATGAAGTATACAATCCCTTCCGGCGTCAACCGTGGAACAATAATATAGTAGGCACCTAATAAAACGAAACTAGCCCTCGGTTTGGTTAATTAAAAAACTTTATAGACTAAGAACGAGCTGATGAGAAGCCTTAGAGAGTTACCAGAGCAATCGATCCGTGGTGAAATGGAATAGTCGACGTCAGTGGACAGTTTTTACCAGACCGATCGATCGACCGTCGATCAACGGCATGGTTCGATGGTAGAGTGAAATAATAGAATGGAACAGAGCCGTTAATCAATCAGCATCCACCGATACCATTGACCGGCAATCTATCGTTTCGTTAGTCAACCGGTATCTGTCGATCAATTAAAGCTACCAGACCTGTCGATCAACTTCGATCGACGTTGACCGACGCGACGCCGTCTATTGACCATCGATCGATTGGATTGGCAACACCCTAAATGATCAATTTGACCAATCAATAACAAAATTTTGTCTTGGAATTTGGAGTAACCCACCTGTTTCATTATTTCATTAACATTGATTTACATGCGAGTAAAGAGTGACTTTATTCTCGTTCGGTTGAATGAATTGCAATAAATGATTTGATTTGATTTGATTTGATTTACACCCTTAGAAGTTAACAAAATAAATATTCCAAAAGGTTCAAGGCGAACCGAAATTAGGAATCCTTACTAATATTATAAGTCAGAAAGTGAGTTTGTTTGTTTGTTTGTTTGTTTGTTTGTTTGTTCCGCTTTCACGCCGTAACTACTGAGCCGATTGCTTTGAGATTTTGCAGACATAAAGATAGAAGTCCGGATTAAATAATAGGATACTTTTTATCCCGGAAAAAATTGATGTTCCCGAGGGAAAACAAAAATATAGTTTGCTTAATAGATCGATATCAATCGATGATAGATCGATATCGATCGATAGATGATAGATCGATGGCGCTATGTGTCGTTTGAAACGAGACGTTTTCTTATAGTTGTGCTTTATACCGCAATATAACCGAGTTCCACGCGGGCGAAGCCGCGGGCGGAAAGCTAGTCAAACATAAATTTCAACTTGAATTGGCGTGAACATGCCATGGACATAAATATACAAACCACGTGACGCGATAGCGATACACAAAAGATAACAAATGGCTTATTATAACTGTCAACTTGGTGGTAAGCAGTCTACTGGGGCTTCGCTTCCTCGCAACTTTTTGCCACGCACCACGAAATTTATTGTACCTAATAAGTTTTTTATATCAGCATTCCAGTACCGAGGCAAGTACAGACTTTGAACTTGCAGCGCTAATGTCTAACGCGCTCAGAATCACGATAGCTTTGACAAGTAGAAACCAATCGCGCTTTAAAATTGAAACAAATGGTATCGCGAAACGTCATGACAGTCAATACTCCTGCCCAGATACGTTTGAAGCCTATTAAACGAACGATTTACCAGGACTTTGCCAGGACTTTTTACTTATATTTTAACTCTAAAAAAAGCGAGATCGCTTTTTAAAACTAAGGCGCCTAATCACTTGGAATGAAAAATCACTGTTTACATTGATATTCGTTTTTGACTTTTATTAGGCACATACATACAAACAATCACGCTTATTTTCATAAATGAGACAGGCAGAGCACACTAAACGTTGCACATACAAAACCATGGTTATAGTAACCAGTTTTAGCATCATTTAATGTTTAAAAACAAATAAAAGAGGTTGATTGCGAGTGTTTTATTTGTAAAAACAATCTGCCTCCGGGCCTGTATCATAAAAAATATGCATGTTTTGGAGCGGCATTCAAACGCCAAATGAGGAAAACGGCCAAAGGCAGCCATAGCAGGTTCACCTTTCCTTAACTTAGTAGTACTATAGGAAATCCCACCAGGTCTTTAATGGACTATTTACACTGAATGGCCCTCATCGGACCGGAACGGAAATAATTTTATGTTCTAAGAACGAGACTGGAAATATATAATATGTGCATTGTTTTTATGTCTGTTTCCAAGCTGCGAACAACAGCGGGCGTCTTTCGGTCATGATCTCATGATTGACTTGCCCGTGGGATAGACTACAGTGACGGGAGTCGTCTATCCTGCGCGTGATTCGCTTCGCGCCTTGCCGTGCGCTGCCAGTTCGTGTGCGCAGCTTAGTAATATAGGCTTAAAAGTCGTGAATATTATGATTCGGTATCATTCAATGCATTCACTGCCACCGAGAATTTTGGGTATGAATATTATTTTACTAAGTAGTTTTCGTTTTGCTTTGGCTTTTACTTGTCATCCGACGTTGCAACATAGCGTGATTAATTTAAGTTCCTATTATTAGCTTCTTTGTGTGTCTATACTGTCTATGAATATAGTGCGTAAATAGCGGTGCTTATCATTAATTAAACCCAGTGGCCTAACAAATAGTTACACATTTATTCATAGTTATAGTTAGCACAGTTATACAGATTTAACATTCTGACAGTGTTCATCTTTATTGCTGACTGGACCTAGTACATACCCCTTCTATCAAAATAACTGTTGGTATGTTATGAGTTATGAACTAACTGTGACTCGCATAGAATTCGCTCATCGCTATCCACCTCAGATAGAAATGCACGCTATGGAATCTGTTCCCGCAGCCCATTATGTTCTATCTGCTCTGTTAGACTAGTAATATAAACATACTACCCAGTGACACTACTGTCACATGAACAACATGCTAAAAACACCGGAATCCTCAACCATAACAACCATTTAACTTATTAAGCGCCGAATGAACGATACGAGAATATATTTTAAATTTAATCTTCACAAAAGTCACTCTTACTTGATTTTTCCTGTAAAAATTGTTATATTCGCGAGTAAAGTGTCAATTCATGTCTTCCGAGAGTAAGTATATTGTATTCTCTTGTGTTTAAACCAGCCCTAAGACACGTTTTCGTGTTAGGCGCCTAATTGCTACAACACTAGACTAAATTCTGTAACTACCTCTAAAACCTGTAACCGGTCCGAATCACAGGACAAGTATTCATCACAGTAATGTATATTGATATCATAATCATGCACGTTAAATAACGACACAAATGTATATACACAGTGCATTATGCAGAGTATTTCTCCGCGGAAAACTAAACAATGGCGCTATTGAATGTTCAAGGCAGCCTGAAGAGGATGAGGCCAACCAAAGCAAGTAGGCTTTATTTCTCGACGGCTCGACATTTATAAACTATCGCGAGATACATTCATCACCATCAACCTAATTACGTTACATTGAGCAATGAGCACAGACCTTCTTTCAGTTCTAGAGGGCTGAGGCCAGTTCCTAAGTTGGTCCAATTCGGATTGGGAAAGTCACCCACAACATAGAAGAGAAAATCTCAGGCGGACCGGGATCAAACGTAGTAGACTAGACGTACCCCACCAGTGCCGTACTATAGTGGAGACTTTTAGGTACTTAAAAAAGGTGAACAAACGGGAGCTGTCAAAAGTCAACCCGACAAAGTCAAAAATCACGTAAGGTATGTAGTGCTACATTAAATACGACACTTTCTATTTTAGTCGCATTACATTCACCTTGTAATGCGACTTAATGTATTAACAGATACCTTATGTGATTTTTTTGGGTTCCGTACCCGTACCCAAAGGGTAAAAACGGGACCCTATTACTGAGACTTCGCTGTCTGTCTGTCCGTCTGTCACCAGGCTGTATCTCACGAACCGTAACAGCTAGAGAGTTGAAATTTTCACAGATGATGTATTTCTGTTGCCGCTATAACAACAAATACTAAAATTACACATACATACATATTCTCACGCCTGTATTCCCAAGAGGGGTAGGCAGCGCACATGAATTCAAAAATCCAGAGCCGCGTTTAGCAATTTCAGGGTAACCAGGTGGTTAAAAGTGATATTGCAGTGACAGGTTGCTAAAATTAAAATAATAATAATAATTAAGGGGGGCTCCCATAGAAATAACGTGTTTTTTTTTGCTGTTTTGGGTCTATTTAAATAACTGTGACAGCTAAATACTTGAAATGCTCACAGAATATTTAATTAAATATTTACTTTAAAAATAAATACTAAAATCAAAATAATAATAATAATTAAGGGGGGCTCCCATAGAAAAAACGAGTTTTTTATTTTTTCTGTTTTGTGTCTATTTAAATAACTGTAACAGCTAAATACTTGAAATGCTCACAGAACATTTAATTAAATATCTACTTTAAAAGGAAATAATTAAATTAAAATAAAACTAGTATTTAAGGGGGGCTCCCATACAAAAATTCTGATTTTTTGCAGTTTTTGGTACGGAACCCTTCGTGCGCGAGTCCGACTCGCACTTGGCCGGTTTTTTACTTTATCGGGTTTGTTTACCTTTTTTTAAGTACCTAAAAGTCTCTACTATAGGGGGGTGCCAGCGGTGCTTAGGCATAGGGAGCAGGCCCTAGAGGCGTGCAGAGGTGCCCAGACCAGTATCTTCAAGGGCGCAGTTTTTAAAGCTCGCACCGAGCGCATAAAAGGCTGGTTATGGCACTGTACCCACACGTGGGCAACCCTATTATTTTAACCGATATCGGCATATTTCGAGTAGGTTCTCTCTCATCAGACCTAAACCAGAATGAGTTTCTCCTTGGTCAGGACTTCACGTAATCTTTCAGGATTGTCAGTGGCATAAAAATATTCGTTTGCTTGCAAGATCTCCCTTAGCGTCCAAGGCCGAGACCGACTCAATAGGTGCCCTTTGGCACGCTTAGCAGAACTTCCCCTTGCTGAGCTACCCCTCTGGCAGTTCGCTTATCTCTGGTAAGCACTAAAATCAACAGTCCATCAAAAAAAAAAGACCGGGATTTGACCTCTGACACTACTCAGGAAGACATTGATCAAACGACTGGATCATGGAAAGACACATTAATGTATATAAATTAGTCAAAATACAATTAACTACCTAGCTACATATGTAGGTATCAAACTTCTTTTTAAAGGCTTGAGAGCGGAAGTCCAGTCCAAACGTAGGACGTAGACAGTGAAGGAAAGTACGACACTCACACAGAGTCGTTAATTAAAATTGCCGGCTTAGGTTTTATTTTCACAGACTAAAAAGTCCGTCGCGGATAGTCTGTCGTCTGCGCAGGGCCTTAAGTGACTGCGCGAAATCCGTGCGTGAAGGTTTTTGGGAGAATTCTACTCACATGTCGAATACGGTCACAGTAAACGGTTTACAGTATAAACCCGTGGTTAAACTTGTTTGCTCAGTATATTTGACTCGTCGAAAAGCTCTTCGGATCGCTTCACGAATAGAAGCGGCATTTATAATGGAGCAGAAACACTATTTTCGTTGTTGTTAACTCAACGCCACAGTCCATAACAAAAGTGACCTTTCAAACATTTGTTTTGAGAGTAACTAATGGACGGACGGACGGACGGATTATAATAACAGACGGCGGCATTGACCTACAATATTTGACAGCTTATGTAGCAGGGAAAGCTAATAAAATGCGTCTGATGGTTTTATGACAGACGCGTGATGTTAGTTCTAGTAAGTATTAGGGATGTTACCTTGACACAAAGTCCGATAAGCCGGAACATCCGATTAATAAGGTTTTGAATAGCGACCAAGTAAATACATTAATACATATACATGCATCACGCCTGTATTCTCCAATGGAATAGACAGAGCACATGAAACGCTACGTATACAAAACCAATACTAATTCACGTTTCGTGGCCACTTCGAGTGGTTATAATAGTGAGAGGTTGCTAGCCTATCGCCTAAAATATGCTTTAATCTATTTCCTTGGTCATCTCTTACGAGATCCACGGAGAAAATGGAGAGGAATCTTGCTAGATCAAGCACCACACGGGAAATACTTACAACAATTTAGATTTCAAGCCTCTGCATTTAATGTTAATCTTATGAGACATGGATTGTTTCTGTAATAAAATCTAGTTGGTTGTGGTAGATTTTTGCCTAAAACATAAGTAAGAGTAGTATTGCTACATTTGTCACATTACGTCTGAGTTTCTGTAGTCAATAGGCTAATAGGCTTAGCACAACACGTGCGAGACGACACGGGAGATACACTACCTGTCACCTTCTGACGTCTCTAGTTAGACAGTGACAGGTATAGCCTCGCGCATTGCTGTACCTTGAACTCCGGCTCCGATTCCGATTTCATATTCGACAAAACCACCATACATCCCTAGTACGTACGTATATCGATAAAATAACAACGCTAGACAAATAAAAAGGCGTGGAATATCGTATTAAGTATTTCTATTATTTCCTCCTTGGAGATAGAGACTTCTAAGAATGCGATGACATCATTTACGAACGTCGAGTGTTATAACTGCTAACAGAACGCTATCTCATTAAGTTTGACGCAAATAAACTGTTCAGGTATTAGATAATTCGACATTAATTGTACTTGCTAATAGAATACCTGTGTTAATTAGATTTAATGGATGATGTCATTTGGTTTAAACAGATTTCAAATCTTGAACTTTACTAACAGTGTTCGACCAATCTTTTGGTTTCGGTTTGAAAGAAAGAAAGCGGAGTTTATGATAAATGAGAATAACTTCTTTAGACTTAACTACCTAATTACTACACTGCCTACCTACCTATTGCCCATCTGAGCTCGAGGCTATGGCACGAGACGAGTAAAGCGCCTAACACTAGCTGGCCAATCACAATAAAAAACAAACATTTAAAAACAAAACAATCCGCAAGTTCACGCCGCCTGGCAACATTCGCAGAACATTTGGCATAACGACCGAGTTTCGCTTGCCACCTATTGGGAAAGCGACAAAAAAAGTGAAAGCGGAGAGCGGGAGGGCAAGATGCGGCCGGCTGCGTGTCAGAGAGGGACGCGGGGTGACATCGTCCGAAATGGTGATTTGATTGCGAGGATATTCAAGAATCGATTGCTAATGTTGCTAAATATTATGGAAATTATGAGAAATTTGACAAATTAACTGGGTTATAGCTATATCTAGTTAATTACGTAACTTAATTACAAGGCCATTTCCGCCCATTGTTTTCAAGGGCAACTTTAGGTATCTAGGTTTGTTGAAATCATGTCGTTTTACTCATGAAAATATAGGGTAAGTACTTAAGTTTTGCTCTTTTTTTAATAAATGCATTGTTCATTGTAATTAAACAAGACAAACAAGTTAACATTTAATTAAATCCCAAACAACCATAAACAATCCATCTACTAAAAAAAGAAATACTCAATATTGTTAATTAAAAATACTGAGTCACACTTGAATAATTCATAAACTGTGGGTACAAACAACCAAGATATGAAGCTACCATCCATACCTATCTCTCAAGTGAACAAAGATCATAATCAGAAGAGAGATATGGAGTCTCACTGAATGTTATACCTAATCATAAACAAACACTGTCATCACTATGATCCAAACAGGCTCATCAAATCTCAAATCTGCCTCAATCAACACTTGCAAGGTACACCTACTTCCTATAACACCATGCCATAATATTTATCTAATAACGTAATTACATAACATGTTAAAAGTACTGACATAAGTGTAAACAATGAGTGCTATAAAAAAACATCAACACTACTTTATTCTGAGCAAGTCAAGAAAATTTATTCTACCTAAACCAAGTCGAGCCAAGTGATTAATATAAATAATGTGTGGTACAAGATAAGAAAAGAACGCGGAAAAGGGGACGATAGCAATCGGTGCACGTAAATGCGATAGGTTACTAATCTTATCATGGTTCCCTCTTATCCTAATGCGAGAAAATCTTTTGAGTAAATAAATAATGTGGGCGGTCAAGCTAGGAGTAGAAGTGCTTTTCCAGCGCATTTCCTGTAACCATTGGATGTGGGTCATGTAGGTAAAGCTAAGAAGTATGTCATTCAGAATCGGAGTGTTCAAGTTTATAATTATTGACGAATAAGACTTTCTGTTCAAGAGTTTTAACTCACGCCTTAATGGCACACACATTTTAAAATATTGTTGAATATCCATCAGGCTTTTTCAATTGTTACAACCTCTTATTTATGTAGTTGCATCTGTCTCTGTTTGTTTGTTTATCTATAATCAAATCTTGCAAGTTAAATTTTATCCACTTTCCGGTTACTAATTGAGCTAAAATTATGTATGTAGATGAATAAGATTAATTACATAATAACATTATAAAATCCTTAGATAATTAACTCTAAATTTGGTACACACCTACATTTACGATTGATGACATTGAAGCAGGCAAAAGATACAGTTTTTTTGTTATTTCACTTGCGCTGTGAGAAAACACTAGATAGTATATGTCATGTTTAATGTTACATGAAATTCATCGTTAACGTCATTAGCGAAAACTCGACGCGCTTATGACTTGAGCCATACATCATTTGGTACTAAATTACTGTTGAATGAATGATGTTGTAATGGAAATATACTAAGCAACTTTGGCTGTGACTCACTTCACTGATAGCCCTATCTCAGCTGATTATGTGATTTGCATCTAACTGTTTATTGTTAACATGATTATTTAAAATATATACTTATTAAGTAAAGGGCTCCACATCTTTGTATATTTCGAAAACTTTTAATCATAGATATGACTAAGTATCGGTAACTCGTGGCAGTTAGGTAGCACTTGACAGTCTTTAACAGACTAGTGATGTGAACTAGTAATCAAAAAAACTACTTTCTCATATGTTAAGAGCATGCAGGTAATATTAATTTATTATTTTATCTTATTTGAAAAGACACAGAAAACTTGTCTCATCACTAATCTTTTTAAGTGTGCTACCTAATTGCCACAAGTTATGGATGTTTAGATACGACCCATGTGGGATAAATTTTAACAAATAGAACATAATCAGCCTATGCTCATCGACTACTTGACTGGGCCTCTCCCATGGCACACTACAGACCACAATCCTCGGCCACAACCACAACCCTTTGTCTTGCCAGTGGATTTGCGAAGATCATTACTACACTGAGACTGAAGATGTCCTATACTACATTTGCCGATCAGCAGTCTCCACTCAAAAACTCGTCTATTCTAACTCATTTCTTCAAGTTTGGAGCTTTAATCATGCCAAACTATAGACCTGGGTAGCCCTTGGTACCTGCGGTAAACCATTAGAAAAGTATGTGTCACTTAACACTAGTATTTTTTTTTAAATAATGATTACATTGTTATCAGCATTATCAGCACAGCAATCAGTCAAACAAAAAACATGACACCTTCTAATATTGTAAAGACTAACTTCCTTTTTGGGAAACAGTGATAAACATACAAAGAGAAGTATTTTCAAAGCAAGATATTGGATTACATTCTAAATACACTTGGGAAAAGGTATTTAACACCTCAATACCCAAGAGGCTAGAGAACCTAACAATTAAAGACAGACTTGGGGTTTTTTATATGAGCCCATTGGGCTAAAATTACATAGTTTGGAACTGCATTAACTACAATTACCATCAGTTCTGTGTGGTGTCCGGTTCAGAATTACAACTCCCCATTTTTTCTATGGATGTTATAACAGGCAACAGAGAAAATAGGTTTAGGTATGGCTTAGGAGACAGATTAACTTAACCTGACACTATTACTCTTCTTTCGTCTATTTTCAAACATAAAATAGTGCTAAAGTGGCTATAAAACATGAAAAAGTCATGGTTTTGTCTATGTAACAATTCACATGCTCTGACTACCCCAAAGAAATATATTGATAATTTAAATTCACTTACATTTCACTTTGGAGGAAGACAAAAATAATAGTCCACTTTCCATATTACAAGAACTTTTATAAGAATACAAGAAGTGTAATATTTAGAGAAACTATAAAGATTTGCATACCAACATCATACTGTATGATTAAGTAAGTTAACAATTTAGAAAATCTAGTCTTTTGAAACAATTTCGAAAATGATTCACCAAATTATGTTTTCGACTGAATGGGAATCCCAGAGTCACTAACAATCAAAAGCTGTTATTCATCCATTAATGCATCCAGCTTGACCATAATTACAGCCAAGTGGATGGCAGTGAACAGATTAAAGTGTAACTAGATTGACAGGTCAAAAGTCTATCAACGTTAGCCGTAAAACATCCACCGTTGGATAATGGCCTCCGTCAAATCTGTCAGTGGCATTTGTATTCATTCACCATCAAACTTGATCATATCAATACATTATTCTACATTCATTCTAGTGTCTTTTCCCATAGTCCATGAAACACAGTATAAAATACCATACATTAGGTACATAGTATAAAATAGTTGTATCTCCCTATCTGTCCCAATGTATGCTTAGATCTTTACAAGTACACAGCAGATTTTAATCAACTTTTTTAAAGATAGAGAATAGATGAAGGGTTATATGTATAATAATAAATAAGCCTTCATTCTAACTTTTACATACATACATACATAACCGTCACGCCTTATTCCCTGCGGGGTAGGCAGAGACAACAGAGCGCCATTCGCTTCTATTTTGACATGTATAATAAGGTAATGTCATAATTCTGTAGAATATTTAAATAAAAATTGCACCTGCGCGAAGTCAGGCCCTTCGCTTGTAATCCATAAAATTTTAAGTTGAGTAAAAGTGTAGACCATTGTCTCACAATGTAATGTCAAACAAAATCAGCTAGTCTGATGCATGATTGGCCTTTTTATACATCAATAAAGAAATAACTACTATACTAAAAATTGCATTATTAAGCGTTACACTGTTTCCATTACTTAATAAAACTAAACAAAATCTATGTTGTGGGTACTTTAAAGACATAGATAGTTAATATCAGATGTACCATTTGAACTAGTTTGATAAAATCACTCAAATACTTTCAACTTCAACTTCAACTTTTGTTTATGGCAACACAGGTCGCTTTTAGGTTAGCGACCATTACTGCCAATGACTCCTGATAGCA
>BHDV01010533.1:23423-64250 GCA_005406045.1 Adoxophyes honmai
TAAACTCAAAAAAAAAGACGTGTAAAAGTGCTCTTAGGAGCCTATTTGCATAAATAAAGTTTTGAATTTTGAATTTTGAATTTTGGCCTGGTATCCTAAATTTCAGCATAAGGTAATCGGGAAATGGGTCTAATTCAACCTGCAGGATTTTCTTATGGATAAACAAACATCAGGGCAAATTAAACTAAATAAATGAGTTAGCAATAACAATTCATATGAAATACAATACTAATATGTATGTGAAATGTGAATTGGTTAAGAAATGGGATTTGAACTTGAACCCACGATCTTGGTAAGTCGCGGCATGTTATTTCGAACTTATCTACCGTTAATCTAAGCATCTGAACCAAATTCTTAACGCATTGTCTCAATTAATATTCTTTGGAGGTACATTTCCAATAAAATCACAACATCTCGTAATAACGCAAGAAAAAACACTTGTTTCTTAATAACTGGTCGTAGGTAAAATGAACTTTCTGTATCTTCCCTATTCATACTGTAATATTTTGAGTCACTGCTTGTTGGCACAAGCTTAGTTGTCTTCGGAAGTCGGCGTATACTGCGAAGTGCTCCTTGGTATTGCCCAGGTCTTTGAGCGCCTGGAGCGCGTTACACACCACGTGGAAGGACAGTCCGTCTTGTGTTTGCAACATCTGGGTGCGCCTCATGAAGTCCCACGCCAGATACCCCTCCCTTTGCGCAGGGTTCATGTTTCTGCTGTAGTAATTAACGCTCCACGAATCCTTGCATACGATGCAATTGCATACGTTCATAATAGATCTGTAAATCTTTGTGGGCCTCTGTCCCTCCACATACTGACGATTATAGTAATGGTCCCTGTAAAATAATCATGTTTCAGGTTATTGGTCTTGAAGCTGGAACAGTTTGAAGATCATTAAAGTTTTTTTCTAACATCACATCGCATAGAATAAAACCTGAATACGTCACTTTTGCAAGTAATTTTAAATACGTATTCTAACGATTTTTAACAGTTTTGCATGTTATACACTACAGGCTTATATCCGAGATGTGGTGTAAGGTGCTCATAAAACAGAGCATGCGGGAAGTATTTATAGATATATTAAGAATATTTAAAATTTTGTCTTGGAAGAAGTCACTCTTACAGACTTTTCGGAAAAGCAGACTAAACAATAAAATTAACAGCAGTCATATCGCCGAATCAAAGGCTAGGTTTCGATTGATTTACTTACACATATGAAACCGTAATTTCTGACATTTCCTTGATAGGTTGAACAGCCATCAAAGCCACGCGGTTGTTGAGCCCGAGAATAACAACGTTTGGGTCACAGGAATGTTTCAGTTTGCCAGTAAATGAGAACATACCAAAATGACAAATATCAAGAATAGATATGGTCCGATGAGAAATTCTTTCAAATGTGTCATATATCTCAGTAACATAAGGACACATAGCGTCTATAGTCATGCATAGTTTTGCAAAACATTTTCTTGCCTCCAGGAGCTCTGTTGGCGTTTCAGGAAAGAAACCAGAAACATTCTCCAAATAATGAAGTACTGTGGCATAGGCAAAAGAATTATTGTAAAGACGACCGTAAACAAAATTTGTGTTTTCTTTAAAGCACAAAACGGAAGAATATTGTTTTTCATCATATACTTGGCCCACGGAACTGGTATTTAATCTGCCAGCTCCAATATTAGCCGATTCTTCAATCAATTTGCTCCATTGTTTACACATATTTTTTAACTTCAGTACTGTTTTGATAGTCAAACGAAATCTATGTCCCAAATTTAATACTAGTATTAAGTCCATAATCTGACATTCTATTTCGTGATACTCGAGCATGCAATTTCTTTTACATGTCGTGTCACAGAATAGGACAAAGCAGCAGTTATCGCACGGTATGAGATTAAATGACATTTTTTGACAATAATAGCACGACACGTGTGTTTTATCCTTAGCAGAATATGTCGTAAAGGCTTTTTCAACAGCTATTACTGAGCCCGCCGCAATATCTTGTGCTGCTACAATCTTCCTTTCACCTGATACAGAGACTACATCCACATCAGCACTCAAGCAGGGAATGTCTGGATGTTTCTTCTGATTAGACTTGAAGAATTCTTCTGGGAAACCTTTAAATACCGCTTCACGCTTAAGTTTCTCTTCCAGCATCATCTGGAGACATTCATCCCTCCGCTTGTTGACCTTTGTGCGCACATCTCCTTTGCATTCCAGTTTTAAACACATTTCTACATCATTGAAAGCAGCAGTATATGCGTTCAACTTGAGGAGTAGTTGCGACCTGTTGCTATAGGCTAGCAGAATATCCTCTGAACCTAAAGGCGCAAATTTTAAGGCTGCGTTATAACATTGTAAGGCCAAAAGGTAGCGCTGACTAGTGTAATGATCATTTCCTTCAGAACGGTACTTGCGTGATGTGTCCGAATTCTTTACTGTTATCGTAACGACTGGGATTGATCCAACTTTTCGCATGCCGTCTAATGCAGCCAAAACTGCTGCTGAAGTATCCAAGGCACTCACGGCTTTGTAAACATCGTCGAGCAAGCCGTGTCTTTCCAGCAGATTGGTATTAATAATAGTGTTATCCACATTAAACATTTTGAGATGTAGAAACAAAAATAGAGTCACAAAATATTAAAATATAAGCACTAACCGATCTTTATTTTCATAACTAAGTTAATTTTGCTCACAATTTTGTCGACGAACCTAATTTTATGTCAACGTTATCATTATCACTGGGTTTGATAACTTATCGAATGGACGGTGGAGCTAGTTTTTTTTTTATACACGCACTTCGTCTTTACCACAGACTCGCAAACTAGGAACATAAAACCAAAATTATAATAAATATTGATGAGTATTTAGAAAATGTAACATTATTCGAGGTTTAATTGTAACTCAAAAGTATTTCACACTAAACAATAAACTCTTTCTCTCAACTTTGAATTTTTAGTGATTTATTTTGTGCGCCTCAACGTCCTAAAATATTAAAAAAAGACCTTGCATTAGGCAAAGGAAAAACACCCAACGACCGTTTTATTAGGCCGATTGACTTGACAATCCTTGAGACTGTCTGCAACGGGATCAAAACGAATTCCCGGCTCTTTTCCTTAATTATAACCACTCTGCCTCAAAATGGTATCAGATACCGATTTCAACGTTTGATGTTCGTGGTTGACGTTTATTTATAAATGTTTTGCCTCCTTTCGGTAACGATTTAAACTGTTGTTTTGTCAAACAATGCTTCTCACATTATACTCACTAGATAAGTATTGAACCCATTATATCATCTACCATAGAGAGATTTTCTACCATTTGAGAGGTCACATCACGGCTTATCGTGCTACGGCACCCACCGTGACGGCATTAGGGTAACTCGCATGGTAATTATGAATGTCCACATTACTATGGCAATGGTAAGTGTGTGATAAAGGGGCCTTTACCAAGAGCATAATAGCTCGTGTGGTATAGTGATTATTCTCTAACGCAACAAGCTAAACTCGTCGACAAGCTCGACGTCGAGGTGTTAAACTGGCTACAGCGAGTGGTCATCCACTAGCTAGAGTTCTAATGTAATTTTGGTTGTTCTGTAACGATTCCGCCAAAACATCGCGGCGATCGCTGTGTCCTTATCGTCCGGCCCAAGATCGCGCGTAACGCTAGTGGCTTGTTGCTCTATGGTTATTGGCTCTGTACAGTGACGGTTGACATTTATAAGTGACAAGCCACTAACAGTTTGCGGGACTGGGTGGCCAGCATTGTCTCTTTAGTGGCATTTTCCTCTATGACTGGCTACATATTGTAAAGAAACATAAAAAACCTAACTTAAACTACCTGTGCCGCCGAGTCACTCTTGTGAGTCCAGGCACGAAAACACCTTCTGTATTGCCATGTTACTTTGGATCTTCAAACAGTTTGGGGAAAGAAAATATAAAAAATATAAGACATTCAAAACAATCATGGTTTGAAAGGATACAACTACGTTTACAGATTCACCGACTTACGTAGACGACATTATCGTTTATAGATAAATTTGCAAGATGTAACAGTCATGTAAGTATGTAAGTAGCCCAAGAACTTTTATAACATTTCTTTAAAATGAAAAAAAAAACTTGAAGTAAAAATACATTCGTTATAAATTCTGAAATTCAAAACTCGTATTAGGTTTTACTTTTACCCTTGTATTGTTTAAACATTGTCAAAGTCGACATTGCAAAATATACTTCTGGGTAACGCGTGGCTCAAAATGTGAAATCATTAGACTTGGAGTTACATTATAGTAGAGACTTTTAGGTACTTAAAAAAAGGTAAACAAACCTCGTTCCAATTTTCCTGTCAGTCGCCCGAAGGTTAACTGGTAGAGATCCCCTCGGGGATAAGTTCGCCTTTGTACGTAAGTTACACTGTTGTTCTGTAATATTATTCTATGTAATTGTTTTATGTGCAATAAAGAGTCATACAACAACAACAACAACAACAACAAACCTGACAAAGTCAAAAAATCACGTAAGGTATGTGTTGCTATTGCTACATTAAATGATTTTTGACTTTGTCGGGTTGACTTTGTTTGTTTAGCTTTTTTTGAGGTCTCTGCTATAGAATGGTCCATAAAATGAGTTGCATCAATGTTTTGCAGTCACCACAACTGCATGTGTCAGACGATAACCTTTGCGTCTGTGATGAGATCACTGCACCTAAGTTTGACCTGGTCACTAGAAGCGACATATGTTTGTTCTAGTCAAATATACAGAAAGAAAACTAATTAACCGTTAGTACTATCGAGAGTCCAAAGGGCGGGCAGTTTTATACAAAAACACTAATTTTAAAATCAAATATGATACTTCATATGTCATTATGAAAGGTTTTTCATATTATACAACTTAAGATGGCAAATGAGTTGAGTGTTAGGACAAATGATTATTGTGATATAAAACGTTAGAAAATACAAAAATAGATTAAAAAATGTTGGAGATCCAGATATAGATCCGTTCGTTATGTGAATAATGCTGATTATCATTTCTTTTAGTTCTTAATAATTGCAGATTTAAGTGGACGTACTAACTACTACTGTACGGAAAAATACCGGTCACAATCTTGCTAATTAGGGTGACCGCACTAGTAATGGACATAGAACCAGTAATGGACAATGACTCTTATTTACTACCCACTAAGGAAAAGTCATTTGTTTTACAACAATCAATTCACAACTCTATGGTCTTTAAATTATGAATGAAGTGTCCATCACTGGTGCTTGTCAGCTTAAACCGTCCATAACTGGTGCCGTCACCCTACTGCAATTGTTTCGTTGAATGGCAATTGCAAGGCTAGTCGGATAAACAGTGCATTTTCATGCATTAGCGAATTAAATTCAATAACGTGGACTGGGAATTTGTAAGTCGTTAAAAAATAATACTACGAGTACTTCATACCCAGCATAGAACCTATTCATAGTAGAATGTAGAAGTGTCATCGCACTGCTTGACCAAATTAATTATTATTACGTTTATTATGACAACGTTCTACACTACTTATCTTGCGTCAGGCAATTAAATCGGTTCAATTTTATTACTTTCGAACAATGTAACATTACCGCCGACGATTAATAAAATTTAAATTACATTATCTTTCATACACTAAGTTGGTATCCACAAAGTTTTGGAAAATAAATACTGTGATAAACTTGGCTACGAAATGGAATAGTAATTACTTTATCTACATATCGTTTCATGTGCACTACCTACCCCATTGGGGGATACAGCGTGATGTGATATTTCAGTACTGCGCAAAACAACGCAATTGGCACGCCACAACAGCACAACCGAAATCTTAAAATTACTGATGTATTTAGTTTTAACGTCCCAAATTCTGTAAGCGTCCAAGAGAATCGAGTCACGATTCGCAATCCAGCCTTCGTAGCATAAGGCCCTGCGCAGACTACAGACTATTCGCGGCGGACTTTTTAGTCTGTGAAAATAGAACCTATGGAATTATATGCAGTAACGCACACGCAAAAAGTCCAGCGCACAATGCATACAATTCACGCAGACTTTTTGCACGCCGCAAACTCGATCGTACATAGTCTGTCGTCTGTGCTACCCCTAAACGTGCAGGCAGAGGCCCTGACATTAGCCAAATATCATCCCCGAGCAACTGGCAAAGGCCATCCGTAATGGAGTTTTGCGACAATATAGCCCTGTGCGACCTGACACCACCGGCAGGGAAACGTCACCGAAAACGTCGCTTCGCGCGGATGGCATTACACGAACTTTGGATTTCCTCGGATGGCCGATTGTAAAAATGCGGAAAGATTCAATTTGTTTGTAAAATCTAACTAACCTACGTTCCCAAGACTCGGATCTGTAGAGATGGACAGATAATGTACAGGCGTTATGTCATTTATTCAATTTATCGCCGTTTTGAAACTAGACATAAGAGAATGACATAACGCCCACAGATTATCTGTCCATCTCTATAGACCGAGTATTTGGAACGTCGGTTATTTGGACCGACCTTAAGATGATACAAATATGTAACTTAGAACTTCTGCTTTTGAAACTTGGTACCTACACTTTATTAAATGGTGGTCGTTGCAAATTTGCATGTGGCTACCCAGTAAATCAAGCTAAAAATTAAACATCGAAATCACAACATTTTCACATTTCATTTCACAATATTAAATTCCGTCCAAACTTGTCGCATTTGTCTGAACAGGTCTTTAAAACGAGAGGAATCAAAAGTCAACGAAAAGCCAACAATCAGTACAGTTTTGATGGCTCATACACCCTTTTAACACCAGCCAGGATAATGCCGAGATTCTGCGCCAGCAAACGTTTTACAAGAAAGAATATTCTTGACATTTGGAATGAGATTATAAAGTAGCTCTTACGACTTATCTTGTTATAATGCAATAATGGATGCGACATTAGCAAATTATAAATATTCGACGCTCCGAATTTTTCGTAGGAAGTCTTTGTAACTTTTATATTTTCTGGACAGAGTATCAAGTTTAAGATGAGCCGAATTAGTTTTTTTTATGTCTTGACGCTAAGGATTGAGGTAGCAATTTCTTATTTCGTCACTAACAGACTAATCTACATCCATTTACTAAGTTACTGAACTTAATCTTTATGAAACAGAATCAGACTACTCTCGCGGAAGTAAACCAAACCGTTCTTGCACCACTGGTCAAAGACAATGAGAGCATTATCTAGCAAGACCTGAAATGCCTTTGGCTATTGAAATGAAGTAAATGACAAAGGGAAACAGCAGACAAACTTCGAGTTCCAGTCAGTCGAGTAGGACAAAGTTGTCAATCGTGAATCGGTTGTGGAGCCGCTTGTCAACTGGCACCGCATTTTACTGCCGTCGCCGCCAAAGCAACACAATTAATGTATTTGTACACTTTGCATTGGATACTCAATGTCAATAATAATCTGGTGTCGAGATGGTTGAGTACTACCGTAATGCTGAGAATTTTGCGAACCATAAGACACCCTAAATTCAAGGATCTCGACCGATGGCGAATGACTGCCAAATATTTCCTAATTCACCACGTCCTCTTTCCGAATGGCTTCTGACAAATCTGAATGTCTTCATTAACGCGATTAACCAGATCGAGATGGCATGTATTTTAACGGCATTTTGTGATATTTAGTCAAAAATCCCACACTAAGATCCAATGAAAAACAAGTACGTATACCATTGATCTTAAGTCTGAAAGATCTGTCGCCATGGTGAACGTAACACTCGGTTGCCCCTCAAAGCCTTTTGAAGTCGCGAGTCCGTCGCGTTGGCCTTGAATAGGTGAAATGGACATTTGATGTATATTGAATAGGCATAATCAGATCATAGAAAACCCTTTGTTTTATATCGAGTTTCGGTAGCTAAAACCGAAAATTCACAAGGCAATACAATTCGGGCTGACGTACAAACGCGAAAGTCATGCAAACGAAAATTTCTATAGACCTTGATCGAAGATTAACCTTAATTCCGCGTAAACGCCCCGTCGCTAAGAGCACGTTCAAACACATTGGGCCCCATAAAAGCAGACGTCCACTAAACGCGGCTGTAAAACAGCGTAAACGCGCGCCGGGGCACGCGTGGAATAGGGTACCGCTTGCCGACGCAGTTTTTAGCTTCCGATGCAAAACTAAGGGTTTTCACACGAGTAGGCATGGGATTACCATCAGGAAGACGGATTGCAGATGTGTTGCGAGCAGAGAGTTCTAATGTAGTTCGTGCCTCGCGACAGTTACTTCAGCTTTCTGAAGGTACCTTTCTTAGGCGCTTTGGTTTTTTCTCTAACCACCCGTAACAGGGTATTGGACTTGTCTTATCTGCGGCACCGTAGCTCTTGAACAGGTGAACCAAATAGGATTTAGCTTTATACCTGAAACCAGGCGGTCTAAAATAATTTAGACGGCTGTTCAATATTTTTATCACGCTGGTTTAAGCGGGATTGAAAATTAATAGAACAAAGATTTTTGCAAATCCGACAATAAATTTTAGAATCGAAATTTCACCCTCATAAACATCACGGCTGGATTCACGCTCTGGTAGGCAGAGCAAACGAAACGACAAAGAGTCAAAGCCTCGACTGTTGAAGAATGATTTTATTGATTAATGAAGTTAATTGTAATGTAATTTCCAGTTCTAGCGTTTTAATAATACTTACATCTAAATATTAACAATAGTTAAGGCAAATATGTAAATCTGAAATAATAAATTCTTTACGTAATACACAATAGATTACAAATACTTATAAACAGTACCTACTTCATTATTCAGTCAGTGGCGTCATACGCCTTTCGTTCAGCCTCAAAAAAGATCGTCCAAGCGCGAGTCGAACGAGCACACTAAGTATCCGTACAAACTTTTAGATGTGAAATGAGAGATAAACTCGAATTCGGGTCATTTTCTTCACATTCACGTTCTAAGTCAACAGTTACAAGGTAAGTTTATTAAAAAGCATATGAAATACTGAAGTGCAAAGGGAGTATTATTCCTTAAGGGTTCACTTACAGTTAACCTTTGAGAGGCAGAGAAGAAACTTAATTACCTACAAAAGAGAGGCTACAATAAACATGCTAAAGTACAGTACATAACATCCATTGAGGTGCAAGCAACAAATTTTCTTGCAATAATTCAAAAATAGTTTGGCATAGGTATGTTATAAACATCACAGTAGCCTATAGTTTGGCCATCTTCCATCCATTGGTGGTTCCTCTTCAGCGATTTCTTCGAGGGTTCGTCTTTCATAATCCTGTACTTTTCGTCATCGTTTTGATACCTACGGAACCTTGAAAAAGCATGGGCGTGATTTGCCTGGTGTTTACCGAAACTGGTATAAATCCGTTCAAGGCGATCCAGATGACATGTGGCGGATCGGTTGACCAAAATGGGCGGTTTGAGCAATACATTGTTCGCAAACATGTTTTGAATATTGGTTGCAAATATATGCTTCCTTCTTTAAGTCCAATGTCACTTAAGGAACTATAAACAATTACTTCCCTCGCGATTTCGAGAAGCAAGTTCTGGAAGGTTTTTAATGGTCACGTGGAGTAAATAACTCCTGATTCGATAAATTATTCAATGTTACTTACACGGCAACGAGAAACGTCCATAAAATCACTTTGGCTCGTTGCATTTGCGGTGTATGCCGACCTAGTACCTATACTTTTCATTGCAGTTCCCACTACAGAGAAAAATAAAAGGTAAGTATTTAATGTTAAATGTCTTTTTTCAGTACCTAAACTAAAACAAATCGCATCTTCCGATAACGCCAACCTATGATAATTGGGATCTGATTAATTGAAAGAGAAAAACTTAAATAGTTTTTTGCACGAAGCAACTGCACAAGAAAATCATTACCGACCTTGGCTGATTGACAAAAACCTGTTTTTAATCTGCACGAGACCTTCAACACTTTCGATTAAAATTTTATCGATAATGCATCTTGTAAATGTAAATTGTAGCATTACTATGCCGGAATTCGATTAGGCTGGAAATATGCTTTTTGCATTCGTAATTTAATAAAAACTCCCCTATTCAGCGACCCACTTTCAGGCGAAACATTGTAAGTCGAGTTACACTGTTATGGTAATTCGCATCAATCGATTAAAAACTTCCATCTGAACCGACTTTTATCTTAAAAGTTGGTAGATATATGTACATAATATGTACTTATTAAATAAAATAATGTTTAATGTGCACAGGAAAAATATTCCTTTTAGAATACTGTAGTGGCGTAGACTATTGTGTGCGCGTGTGTTGGACAAAGAAATAGTCTTATGTGTCGAGAAGTAAAATACTGGTATTTTACTTCTCGACACATAAGACTATTTTAGTCGGAATAATTGCAGAGTTTTCACGACAGAGACAAATCCGCGCAAACGGAGTAGCAGCAAACATTTACTAACAACCAGAACGTTAATCTTGTGAGAAAAAAACGGTGTAATTGTACCGTCCCTTTTGAAATTTTTGCTGACAGACGCTTAGCATTTAAACAGAATTAGGTCGAGCCAGCGTTTGTTGAAGGGATATGGCACCAGAGGGATTGGTGGTTGGTAATAATCGGGCGAAGGTCAACAAACCATTAGAAGGCTCGTTAGTTCGTATTACTCTTTCAAAGTTCATTCTGCCTGTAATGGTATAAAAAAAATACGAAAAAAAGAAACTAGGTGTCTACTGACGTGCAAGCATTCTCATCCTTATCTCTTTTTTTGTCCTGCCTTCAAAAAAGTTTCAGTAAATTTACCTAGGTGGTCTAGGACCTAGTATTGAGACTTCTGCGATTACAGTTCGGTAGGTATCTATAAAAAGTATTACAGAATTGCCGGTGAGAAAGTGAGGTAAAAATCACTCAGTAAGATTCACAGTCATTGACATACGTGCGTCATTTCAATCTATTTTGTTCGCATTTTACCAATCATTAGTCTAATAGTCTCATCATCATCAAATAAACTTAAACTGCAAATATAAACAATGTCTTTAATTCACCCGTCTGCGTCTATCTATCTAACTAAAGCAACATGACATACATAAGTACATAAATCATAAATATCGCACTTCCATTCGCAAATGAGGTAGACAGAGCACACGAAACCACGCGCAACGATGCATACCTCAAAACCAGGACTATTTCGCGTTCCATACCCACTTTTGGCAAAATTCTGATTTAATCATAAATAAAAGAGAAATAACAGTGTCACGTCGCTAAAATCTAAAACAAGTCGAATGATATTATCCAAGTCTACAGACTTAATTTTTTCCAAACCCCGGAGAGGACGGCTCCAACTTTATTAACTTACTCCGAACCCTGGTCCAGACAAAGACGCCTTGTGTGCAGCTTATGCGCCATTAGAGATTGTTCCCCTAATCTAATCTAGGTTGCGCCAACGTCTGGATGGCTACAAAATACACATGTGTTTCGGCACAAATAGCGTTCGTACTGGTAACGTCAAGCTCCCGAGATAAGTTAATCTGTACTTTGTTTCTGATCATTCAACTGGTTTCGCCATCGTTAACGCTCTGAAGACAGGTGGCAAAACACTTTATGCGTATGCCTTCCTTTGTATACCAATCTGGCTTAAAATTGAATCAGTTTCCATATCTCGGGTAGCAATTAACTACCAATAGACATGGCAAACAAACCTGAAAAGATACTTTAAATTAAAGTGCTCTTATTCGTAAAACAGTCTTCGCTACACCATATTCACAACGGTTAAATATTTTGTCATTTTAAATTACGAGACTGTCGATCCAAAGCACTTTGGCCATCGCTCATCTGTTGTCAATGCGGGTTGTTGCATTTCACGTAATACGGAATGTAAGGTATTTGTTAAAACTAACAGCGTATTATGGTTGCCTCCCAAATTGACTTAGTCTATTGTTTGCTGATTGCCTGCTACCGTACACAATAACCAGTAACGACCGTACCTTTCCAACCAGTCACGTCGGTAAGAACTAATCTATTTTCAAAATGGCGTTCGCAGAACCTTTCAGTTTTGCGACCACAACAGCCACAGCTCGTATGCTTTTGTCTGCATTAGATTTTGTAACCACAAATCGCGAAAGCGACCCGAATATGCTAAACGTTTAAAGGATTTAGCTTAAACTTGTGTGCGGGCGCGGACCACTACTCCGCTTTTCACATTCGTAACTCCGAATCAATTTCGCTTCCTTGGTTATTGCAGTCAGGAGTATACGATCAAAGTTTGCTCTGGTATACTTTACGGCATTACTTTTCATGTTTTATGGAGTTTGAGTTAAGTTATACACAAACGCGCGGGGGGAAGGGAAGATAACTCTTGGATGTTGCCCCGTTCATTTTTCACAAAAGTTATCTTCTAAGTAAGTACCCATAAAAGGATACCTCTTCGCGTTATGCGTTTGGGATGTACCAACACAAAACACTTTAACGCTATTTTGTTGACAGTGACTACCTTCAAGCGGGTTATCTTGGCTTTGCCCACGACCAACTCTGACTTTCAATATTTTTTTTAGACTAAAATAAGTTACATAAAGATAAAAGTTCAGACTCTTATGGAATAAGTATTATGGTCCAGCAAATCTGCTTATTACTTGGCAGACAGTCAACTTATACTACGAAAATGTTTGCATCTTACTCTATTATGACAGAACACTATAAACTTTTAGTTTCTTCGAGCTAAGAACCAAGATTTTAAAGCATGAAACAGCTGTGTACGCAATTGAGTTCATCAACTCGCAAAATGTTAATATGGTGGTTATGATTATGAATGAGCGTTCAATGAAAGCAAAAGTAGATACAAAAGAGTGGGCAGGCAACGTGCATTATGAAATGGAACCGAAAAGCGTGAAGCAACTCTCGCCGCGCTCCCTGCACTGCAAACTCGTTCCAAATTAGTACTTGCAGATAATTAATTAGGTACTTAACTTGATATAAGGCGAGGCAAAAGCCAAGAAATTGTCCTCCGTATAATAAAGGTCACTGTCTATTCGAGAGTTAATTTGTTTGTGAACAACACCAAAAACAAATAGTCTGATGCAACGTTGCAACTTGCTATAGCATTAAACTCATAAGATATTCCCGTATCCGCGTAGTTCTAGCGAATGGAAACATTTCCATTGCAATATCCGAAAGCAAAACCAATAAACATAGGAGGAAGCAGGATATCACAAGTTATTTCAAAGAGAAATTATGTTCAAAACTAGGTCAGCTGTATTATCACGTCACCATTGTGAAGTAACAGGTCGGAATGGTGAACTACATTGTAATTCTAGGCTTGGCTGAATCGATGCCGAATAAAACTGTAAGTGCCTCAATTTTCATAATTGTCAGTCAGCTTAGCTATGCACGGCGGGGCGGTAAGACATTACGCAATGCACCGGTTGAGGCAGTTGCAACGCCGTACCCCTTACAGCTTGGCAATAAATTATTACCCAGCCCGGTATTTAGGCAACTCGTATGCATATTATATAGACGCTAAGACGCTCTGAGGATCATAGCTCCCTAATAAACAAAGTTAGTTGGCCAAAGAAATAAGTAAACAAATTTTCAACTTGGACGGCTTGGTGGAAGATGCCCGGAAGTTACTTACTCAGAGCAAAGACTGAAATTTCAAAGTGCTCAAGTTTATTACTGATCTTTTTGCAACGTGGCGTAATTTCCAGCTTTAATGCTTTCCTATCTGACTAATTAAAATGACGCTTGATCGCATGAATGCAAAAAATTACCAGCAATCATTGGCCGGTAGCTAACGACATGTTTTTAAAGTGAGTATGACATCTACGTAGAAGGCATTTCAAACCGTATTGGAACATGCCATCAAGATTCTTAACAAATACCTCATGATAAACCGCGAACGTACATTACCAATAATAAAGAAAATACTCCTCGTTATAGAGAAGTCGTGTACTCACTTGCCAGACAGCACGAGGGAGAGGCTGTCTACTTTGGTGACCTTCTCATGCGCGTACAGCTCGTGGCACTTGAGGTGTCGCACGTTCCGCATGCACATCAGGACTCGGCGGAACTGCCGTCTGGACACCCGGAGCGGCTTGAAGAGGGCCACGTACACCTGGCAACAAGGGATGATATTAAGTTTTCTAAAGTTGGTGACAATGATGTGAGAATGAGCCCTGAGTGGAAATGGATACACCATAGATATGCCAGTAGAGTATAGGTATGGTAGGAGAAGACCTACGACAATTATACGCTTTGATGTTATAAGATTATAAATTTATAACTCACAACAATAGACAGAGACGACAAAAATACTGTTTACTGCCCATATTTTTCCATAATCTAACGGACTAATTGGAATATATTTTTAACCTAGCTATCATACCTATTGAAATAATAAGATGGAATAGAAGGTTATTTTAACATTAAGATCTGTAAATCGTTTCTCCGCCATAATAAAGAATGGTAAACAAGTTAAGCCTCTCAAAGCCGGTGAAATGAATTTATTGGCGAAGATTTTCTTTGTTGCGATAAAATCAAGAACAATTATCCTTGAGACCAACTGTAGCTAGGCAACATTCAGATCCGAAAGATCAATTAAATTAGCGACGCAAAAGTCAAAAGACTTGAAAAATATAAAATGATAAATAAGTAATTAACACTCATTTTCAATGTGTACAAGTGCCTAAACACTATTTTATCGGCACTACATGGTTAATGGCAATTAATTTGATATTTCCTCGCTGAAACGATCATATTCACGTCTGGAGAGTATCATATGTCATACGTTGTGCTAAGCTAAGCTAGGCCATAAAATCATATTTGTGTCACAAAGATGAAGTGTCATAACCTTGTCATAACTAAACAAACAAGCCACACAGTTCCGCGGAGACCTCACATCATTACGTGAAGTGAATGAACTAATCACACCATGGTGGTTGTGGCTCAGAGCTTTGACTCTTAAATTAATAAGCATGCAAACGGCAGCTTCTGCGAGGGCTATTTTTAGTCGGGATGGAAACAAGTCGCCTAATACTAATCCATTATTCAATTCAGTTTCTTTGAATATGTTTTTTGCGATGTTTTCTGAACTCTGACTTCCCAGAACTTCTGGATTGCTTAAGGAAAATTAATTATAATTTCATGACGACTTTTAAATGTGGAATGAGTTTTTTAATTAGTTATGGCGAGTTGTTTTTAATTCTTTTGTCGTTGCCACTTCAAGCATTTTATATTCCAAATCACAAAATGTAACTGAAATTTGCGTTGTCCGTTTTTAATTAACATAGATATGATTATTCGGAATTTCGAAAGAGATGCCATTCGAATGCGTTCAAGTTTAAACCGTGCATGCATATTCTATGCGCTCGAGTCTTTGCATTGGCGGAGCAAAACAATAGAAGTTTTTAGTGAATGGCAAATCCAGGGCGCCATATTGTTCCGAGCCATTGTAGATGGGATGCATGTCGAAAAATATTAATCCCGGCCCTACAGAATGGTTCTGTTTACTTCGCTCAAGAAAATATTGCTCGTGTGCAACGTATTTTTCTTACGCCGTCAAAGATTTATTACAAATCTGAGCCGGCTTCACCGGTTTGCTTTTAATCCTTTCAAGCAAAGAAATTGTATCGGTCGTCAACTTCACCTACTACCTAACAAATACTTAATAGTAAGGCAGATAATCAACCGTCTATTTTTCATGACTCTTAACAAGCTGTTTATAAATACTTTAAACTAATTGACATCTTAATTTGATATTTGAGAGTGCTCTTCAGCTATCCACGTAACACAATAAGACAGATCCGATCAGCGATTCATTTGCCTATGGATTTCAGAGCACGTCTCGTCAATGCCAGACCATTGTAACTCGAGATACATTATCTACACACAATTACACACCGACAACGAGGCAGACGCCTATTAAACGAAGTATAGCCTTCGCCAGCTTTCAGATACTCTGTCGTCATTAAAAATATTCTCTTTCATCCGACGCGGGACGCGGGTAGCAAATATTTATTTTCACCGATAGCGATCAACATGCGAAAATTTGGAGCGGATGCGCGAATAGCACTATGATTATCTTGAATGTGAAGTTACTCACGGGGAAACAATGTCGGTTCTCAGGCGGTTGTTGCATGCTCGTTAGGCTGCCATATGTTATTGACTCTTTACAATGCTCTTTGTTATTTTTTACCTATAATGAGTAATACAAAAGTTCAAGTAAAACCGTGTAATGTTGAAACAGTAGGAATCCATTATGTCAATTATCTCAATGTCTACTTTAGATATATTACGTTCGGCAGATTTGTTTTATGATTTATGAAACAAAAATGAATGTTTCAACCTACCAAATAACTAAGAACATTTCGCAGGAGCGGTAAGGCGCATTCTGGCCATTTTCTTCAATCCACAAATCCAATAATAGTCCAATAGTAGACTAGAGAGGTACGTAAATAATGTAGTACAGTATGAGAATAAGGTATTTATTTCCGATGCGACTGATAAATAATGCAAACGGGACCCATGTGATCTAGCGAAATACGTGACTCACATCAATACGGTGTTTTAATAAATAAATAACTTATCGAACTTGAGCAAATAAAGCGGAAATAAAACTACACGATGCTTAAACATTTTTAGTCTAACAGTATTCACTATTTTCGAAATATCATAAGGTTACGTTACGAGTGGAACAAAGTAGTCTCTGCCTACCCCTGTGGGAAAGAGGCGTGACGATATGTATGTATGTATGTACGTTACGTTTCAGAGAAAATAAAGCAAATTTATAAAAGTATCTTCTTCTTGTGCTTATAGCTAACAACATTTGGTCCAAGTTATGCCGATTCGAGCGAAATGAAACACCAACGGCTAACCTTCACGAGTGAAGAAGCACACAGAGATCTAAATGAAATTACGCAAGAACGTGTAAAGTTTGTAGACTGAATAGAGCACATAAGTAAAGTTAAGGCGAAACATTTCAGTCGCTGAACATTCGAAAGCGACAAGTAATTAATGAAATCCAATCACAATAAAACAAGATGGAGCCGTCGAAGAGATCCGATACCCGACCTATTTGCAAGGCTGTATTCAAATACAAATTAAACGCAAACATTGCACTGGCTATAGGAAAATCGCGTGATCCGGCGATCACGAGAAACTTCCGAAACAGAGAAAGGCACCTAAGGAAATTGCAAGAGCGTGTTGATGTCTCGACGATTCTTTAAAAGCACGTGCTTACGCTTACAAATCGCAGATACGAGGCGCGGAAACGGAACGCAATCAAACGTCGGTGGTTGAGCATAAACATGCCATAAGCTTTGTAAACAGATACAGTTATCGTCTGTGTGAAGTCAAGTTCAGATAAAGATATTGATATTGTCAAATCATTTTTGCACCTGCCGGAACGATGTCAGAACTCTATGATTAGTGATGGCGTTTTGATCTGATCATGCATTATAATTTTCTGCTGTTGGACGCATTAGATTTCGCAAAATATAAACAACAAACTCTGTATTCAATTACTAGACGCTCCAGCCAATTATTGTGTCTACTTATACCTATCATTTGACTTGATGGAGACTTCAAACGTCATACGAAGGCTCGCGAGAGACAAGACCCAGACGAGAGTTAAAAGCTATCCGAGATTACGCAAATGTCTTTCTATAGCACCGATTTTAAGGCAAGTGCGTATCGTAGGTACCTACGCAATGTCGCGCCATGTTTGTCACTTCTAATAAGGTCACTGGTTAATGATTCTAACCAACGGCGACAAGGTTGCCCCGTTGCTTGCCTTTAACTCGGTACCCTCACCTAACCATGTTACCTTTTGTGTAGAGATTTCAATCAAGGTGCTCATTATTTCCGAATCGGGAAGGGTTCTGGGTAAATATGACACGGCATAAGCTATCGGCAAGTTCCACAATAGGTACAATGAACAGGATAGTTTAAATTTCGCTACTCTGTTTTAACCTTTTGACCGCCAAAGCCGTCATTTCACGTCATCGCAAATCAGTGCCCGTAACGCCACGACGTTATATGGCGGGCCGAAGTTATTGCGAGAGAACTATGAAATATAAAACGCTTCAACAATTTTTCTTGGTTTACTTTATTTATAGGTAGTGTAAGTTATTTTATACCTAATTTAAATAAAATAATACAGCACCATTCGAAAAAAAACAAGCATTTTCTAAGAGCAAACTTCAATTGGCTAGATTACACTGCCTGCAGCGCCAAAGACGCCGTGTAACGTCGCCTAGTGATGGGATGCACAGCAATGTCTTCTTTTAGTTATCGATATGACAGATCCCTAACCTGTGGTCCGCGGGCCCTTGGGGGTCCGTGGGCATATGTTTGGGGTTCCGCGGTCCCCCATGTTTTACAGCGAAAAAGATTTAAGGAATACTGAAATATAATATCCGTCTATATAAATAAAAAAAGGAATTGCTGTTCGTTAGTCTCGCTAAATCTCGAGAACAGCTGAGCCGATTTAGCTGATTTTGGTTTTGTAATGTTTGCCGTAGTTCAGAGACAGTTTAAACGGTGAGATACATAATTTGGAAATTTTGCGAAAAAAAAATTTACTAAGGCGGAACGTGTTATTAAATTATAATTTCCCTTTTACTAAAGTCAAATTTAAACGTCTGACGGATCTATTCGCAATACAACCCAAAACCCAATGAATACATCTGAGCGCTAGAACGGCACGTGACTGTTCGTTTGTTCTTGGTAATAATAATCGACAAAATGTTTTTTACGACCCTTATGTGCGAAAGCTTGTCACTGCTCCGGGCTCCGTGCGCCCTTGAAGTGAGAGCACGTTACGAGTTGACGACACAGGCGCAAAAATGAGTGTCGATAGTAGCCAAATGAGTACAGAGGAGTTACTTCGAATTTTGGAAGGTGTCGATACTGACGATGAAATCGAAGACGTTGTGTTCGAAGAAGTTGAAGAAGAAGATTTTGAGGTAAGTAAATTTTTAATACGCATATTCTATCAAATAACGCAGTGTTTTTTAACCTGTGGTCCGCGGACCCGTAGGGGTCCGCCAATGTGAATACAGGGTCCGCCGTTTATCCATGAAAGTTGAATGAATGAAGAAAGTGCTAAGACCGTTCGCACTTGATAGTCTTTCAATTTGTTTTTGATATTTCTATGTATATTATTTAAACAAAGAAATAGTAGTACATATTTAGGTAAAGAAAAAATACGTTGGGAGTTTATGTTTTTATTTTAAGTTGCCGTCTGCTACTGCAGGTGTCTAAATACAATAAATCGCGAACGCCTAGCAAGTGGATATTCCTATTATTTAAATGTTTAATGTTTTAATAATTAAACGTTTTTTGTTTTTGTTTTACGACACTATTAAATGGGTTTTTCCCTATACAAACAATTAAATAATAATTAATTAATCTGTCTAGAATATTTTCGTTCTCTTTTTTTTGCGATAACACGTGATTTTGAACACACTAAAATACTTCGAATCTCGCAAGACAAGGGCATCATAAACTTTAAATAAGTCGCGCGCCGTGTTTGTAAGGGACAGAGAATGTGAGCGGGGCATTGAATACTAGCCGGCTCGCCGACAAACAAAGAAAGAGCTACGTGCAAAAAATGTAAGATTTATTGCTTTATGTGCAGGTGCATACCATAAAGCCCTCACTCGAGCGACTTTATTATCTTTGTTTTCAGTTAACATCCACGCCAAGGAATTAAAAAAACTAAAAGGTAATAATATTAATCCTTATGCATTATCTACTCGGGTCTGTGTTTTACAACTGAACGAAAGTAGTGGGGAGTCCTGTAACACGGGTGTTTTTTATTTAAAATTTAGATTGTATTTGCTTAGAATAATTGTGCAATGTGTTGATTATACAAAATTTTATGCTCGCTTTAATACTTATTTTTGAATATTATTGATTTTTGTGTAATACCTATATCCTATTCACTGTGTTAGACTAACGAAACTATGTACAGATAGTTCAACTCAATTATGCGCGCGGCGCTATTTGTGCGTTCGCTTGTAAATACACAGATTTCATTTGTATGTAGTAGCAGTGACGTATTTACAAGCGCACGCACACATAGTGCCGCTCGCACAACTGAATTGAACTATCAACTATCTTTACCAAAATAATTACCTAAATAAATCGTGATAATCAAAGAAACTGTGATCAGACAGAACTTATTTTTTAAGTATGTACGTACCTAAATTAAACATCTGAGATTATTTGTTTGTCTATTTTGTACAAAATATACATTATATTTACACCAAAAACCAAATGTATTTTCATTCCAATTTATATACCTAGTTCCCAGTTCCCGAAACATCGAAAAGAACAATTTTTGTTTTGATTACGTTCCCAACACTAGCACTATTCTAATTTCCACTGCCCCCAGCGCCAATGACGGCAACGAACGTCGAAGTATGACGTCATCAGCAAAGTAGTGAAGTGGTTCCATTGTAAAATAATAATGAAAGTTACAGCAAAGTTTTAATTTTTAAAGGTTTTCAATGACAGTAATTACACGCAAATTCATGAAAATTATATGGAAAACGTTGTGGTAATGTATGAGGTAAAATATAAGGGGTTCAATGGCTGAAATCAATTGTAATATCGGTAATATCGATATGCGGTTGTGACATCACTATTGTTCGTTCGTATTTGAAACGATTTTTGCCTTGGCGTCAGGAGGACAGCGTTTCACTTCGCGCCTTGGCGTTCAAAAGGTTAAATGTGCTACACCACAGATAACAGCACTTTTATGATTTCGGTTCCATGTATTCTACTCCAAACAAAATTTCTTATAATCTGGTGTATTGTAAACCAGTTACCATTTAAAATTTGCAACTGTAAACATAACAGCTATAACAATGCAATGCAAGCAAAAAAGTGGGATGGAAATGCATTGCAATACAATCTTTGCTAGCAGAGCAATCAATAGAACAAACAATACTCATTGTCAGTGGGATAGTTATGAACCATACTCGGGTACTATAACTGTATAAATTGAACACAATTCAACAGTAATTGTTGAAGCAGAGCAAAGTACGAACATGGAGCTTCGATAGAAGTAAACCACTCCGCGATATAACTGTCACCAGTAATTGGCGTGTGACAAAAATCCATTCCACCCCCAATAACACCAACTTTTATTCCCGACAACGACGTGACGCTACGAACAAATGTCAGCACGCTACCTAACACTCTAAAACAATTTTGTCACATTTTACTTACTTTTCGGAAATAGACTTTCGCCCCAAATTTGCCGCGAACAGGAAACTATTAGTGGCACTTCGCTGCATGTAATCGATTTACCGACACCCAGATGCGTTAAATAGCGGAGCGGTATTATATTTCCATACGCGGCAAATATTATTTGCCGAGGCAGGTGTTGACGCAATTGTGACATACTTAACACAAATATAAACACATTATAAGTAAGCAAAAATAGCGAATGAACAAGGACGACGGGTATGTCAAAAATATATCTATTATCTACGCTTCGAGGATCTTTGAAGCGGAAAGCGTAGCAAAGTTTCTTAATACACAGCTTAGGTATGGGTGCTACTTAGAACTTACTAAATAATCGGATTTGCATTCAATGATCTGGAACAGACCGGAGCGTAGCACACAACTTGAGGTTAAAATTCGCAGACAGGTATACCCTTTACTCACACCTAACCAACCTCCCCCAGGTTAGCGTTAGGGTGCCAAGAGTAATTGCGATGGCGATCCGAATCTCTCCCTGCGCCCGCTCTGCAGGGTCGCTTTTAACCTTTTGACCGCCAAGGCGCAAAGTGAAACGCTGTGCTCCCAACGCCACGACGTGAGACGGCTCTTAGATAATGCTTGTTTTTTTTTCGAATGGTGCTGTATTATTTTATTTAAATTAGGTATAAAATAACTTACACTACCTATAACTAAAGTAAACCTAGAAAAAATGTTGCAGCATTTTATATTTCAGTTCTTTCGCAATAACTTCGACGCACCATTTAACGTCGTGGCGTCACGGGCACTGACTTGCGATGACGTGATATGGCGTCTTTGGCGGTCAAAAGGTTAAAGCGTTATAAAGTGTATAATGACGACGTGACGTACCGTAAACTTTGCAGGTATTAAAAATACACGCGCAGGTAAAAAGAAAAAACTCGAAGCCTGGAAGCGTGCACGGCGCCGGCAAATTTAGAGAAAAAACCTCGGTCGACTGCGTCAGAGGCTAAAAAGGATTTGCTTTGGTCGTTTATGTTCAAATAAAGATCGGATAAAAACTATTCCTAATTCCTAACTGCGACAGAAGCCGCTTTCGGCTAAGTAGTCTCGCCATATGGGACTGTTAATAGACTAGTTCAGCCTCAAATGGAACGTTAGAAATGGAGGCTGCACTGCACGGCGCTCCCATAAATCTCATTTTATCGACTAGCTCCACTCAGCCCGATGCCGCTACCGCATAATGTTGAATGAAATAAAACATGCATTCGCTCGTCGTACGTATTTGTAGTCTCGCATGACCGTAATAAACTTCACGAACAAGTGAACTCTGGCCTTTGCGGGTTCTTTCTTCAAGAGTCCGTTGTTTCGATAAGGGCAATGGGTATTTTCGTTTTGGCTGAGCCAGCGGGACTTATCATAAGCCCGGGCGCCGGCGCCAAGTTCGGCTGGTCCCAATTATAATATCTACGGACCCCGGCGGCTTCAAGCGAACGATATTGGCTGGCAGTGTATTCGGCGTGCATCACCTTTGCATAAAATCGATTGTGCCCGCAAACACCTTCTATGTAACGATTGCGCCATGAGCTTGAAAAATATTCAAAACATGTACCTATAGTTGGAGAAATCCGCGTAAAGGAGGTACTTTTACAACTTCTCCAGAAAGCTTATCGAGCTCTTTAGAGCTCGTTGATGCGATTTTATTGCTTTCTTTTATGTCGCCTACTCCAAGGAAACGCATTAAGTTGAGAATTTTAGAGCAGATAATTTGTGAAATACTCCATACTTACTTGACTTACAAATTACATAAAATACTAAATATCATCTACATAAAAGTTCTAATAAAATCCATACAGATATTCAATCAAAAACGAAAGTCTCTATAGTAATGCCGTAACCTTGTAAAAAGGATTTCTTGAATGTTCACACGAAAAGTTACCAAAACAAGCATCGCAACAAAAATAAAACACGATAAAAGACTGGTCCAGCGAACACAAATGGCAGAAAGGAAAACAATCGAAAACATTTGCGGGGATGTGTGGAAATCCACTGCATATAAATAGTGATCCCGTCCCGCGGGTGACGTCACCGCGAGGGCGTTCACACCGACTTGCCCCAGTAACCCGATCCTGGAAGGATCGCAGACTGAACCCTGCACAACCAACAGAGGACTAAACTGCGATTACATCGTACTCAAACCTCACTGACCAACCTAAAACGGTGAAATGATAAATGACAGCGCCATTTAAAGTCTCCATTAAGAATTTCAAGCACAATCACATAAATTAAGATATGAAGGTAGTAACCAGTAACACATAAATCAAACTTACAACTCGCAGAGTATTTAAAATTCCGCGCCGAAATGCAATACAAGCGATTTAGCATAATCAATATCCGAACTGAGTGGGAATTTAATAGCTCTAGTGTTCAGTTCACCTATTTTTGGATGTTTCAGTGCAATCTTCCTAAGTGGCGGAAATCTGGGCTAGCAGTTTTTAATTCATGCAAATGCCTTGAGGTTTATGGAACGTATTTGGGTAACATGCAACTCAGAGGCGCGCACGCTAAACTGGATTCTTTATACCACAGCGAACGACGGATAAATGCAGTGCATTAGAAAAGTTCCTTAGGTGTAAGCCAAAAACGCCTATTTCAGGAGAGAAAATAAAGAATTAAGTTGAGAGATGAGAAGATACTTTGTGAAGAAACTGGATGATTGATCGAATACAATTTCGCGCTGACGGGGGATAAATAATAATAAAACCCGAGCTAAATCTTTGACAGGCTTAACACCGATCTCGTTTAACCTTCTTGAAGGCTGATAGACGTGTTGGTTTCGATAAAAAACCAATTAGCAGCGGAACGGTGGTGAACAGAGATAATTACTGAGACAATGGTGTCGTCTTGTGTAAGTCTTGAGGCAATACTAGATTTGAATGCCGTGAATTTGCGGGCCAAGTTTGTAGAGGATCGCGATATAAAACACAGAAGTTACTGAGAAACGTCAGGACTCCCAAATTGGTATAAGAAATTAGATACTTTTTATGGAAATGTCGTCAATAGACGAAGTATATTTATTGAGCGAAATCCTTCTAATAGTATAACGTATTTCTCTAGAACCTTCTAAATATTGTCTTGATCGTATTTCATTGTAACGATGGAATTCCTGTTAACTCTTACGGCAAATAAATCAGCGATGTCACCAAGATATTTATCAGATCAGGGAAGCGTCCTCAACTATCGGCTTATTCTCAAAGGGCAGAAGTTTCACCGCATCGGCGTGTCTAAAGTTAGCTAAAGTTACTTTCAGTGGGCAATGTAGCGTATTCTTCCTGGTATGTATGTTCCGTTTTTAGGATTATATCTTTAACCGTCCATTCTCGTACGTTTTTAAGTAAACCAAAGGCTTGGCTACAAGTAGAAGTCGGTTTTGCGCCTGACCTATAGTGAAATAAAACAGATACACTTACATCATTTCATCGAGATTATCTCGATATGTTTCGAGCTAATTCGTGACCTATCATCGGAAACAAGTGCCACGGGGGCAGGGGTCAGATAGGTATGCGATCTGCATTTCCAATCAAATCATACCGTAGTAAGCGTAAAATATCCTATTCGTATATCAATCGACTGTATTCCTCGCTTCCTTGGCCGTTTGGCGTCCGAAATACGCGTTTTTTATTGATAAAAGCATCATAAATAATAATGAATTCGCCATTAACTTAATCCACATAGCTCGGCAGCGCGTGCGCGACTATCGCCTTTCGAAACGTACGTGATTCCGTAGGCACTGCTTTACATTGAAGTCTGCTTTACATTGGGAAGTTTTTAAGTAGTGAGGGTAAGTTTGTCCACCGCTTTTTAAATGGTAAATAGCGTGAACTTACTCTACTTAAAACCTTGCCAAGTTAAATGCCGTGAACTGTAATCCGTACCAATATATAAATGTGAAAGTGTGTTTGTTTGTTTGTTTGTTTGTCCGTCTTTCACGGCTAAACGGAGCGATGGATTGACGTGATTTTTTAGGTAGAGATAGTTTAGGGCATGGAGAGTGACATAGGCTACTTTTTGTCTCTTCAAAACCCCCCATTTACCTAAAGTGAGGGGTGGAAGTTTTCAATGTAGAAAGCTATAAATTGGTATGTGTGCTATCTCTTCTGTGATACCCCGAATCTAACGCGAGCGGAGCCGCGGGCAAAAGCTAGTCCATTATAACAGCGAGCAGCCGGCTTAGCACAGCAAGACGCGAGTAGAGTTGCTCGCGAGATAGACGATACCTGTCACTGTCGAACTAGAGACGTAAGAAAGTGACAGGTAGTATCCCATGGGTCGTCTTGAAAATGAAAACGGCTTCACCGATTTGGCTGTTTTTTTTGTAGTTTTCTAATACTTTGTAGAAGGTTCTTACGGAAAAATATATTAAGAAAATCTCTCAGAAATATTGAAAAATACAAAATAAAGTAGTGCATCAAAGCTACGCGAAGGCGATACGAAGTTCGCCGGGTCAGCTAGTTAAGCAAATTCCTTATTTAAAGTACATTAGATAAACATACAATTTTGAAGTTCAACCTGTTCTTACACCTACCTAAAAATCCATTGTTTACCATGTTATGTCATAATATTACCATGAACAAAACAGGTATAGGTGACATCATATTTATAATATTCCATTTGCTTAAAATTCAAGAGTTTTATGTAAATTTTGGACTTGAATATTGTAATAAAAATAATTAATTACTATTGTTAAACATTTTGCCATCTACCAATGAGTATTGTTATTTTAAGCCGCATATCAACCTCCTTCAGTAGGCACTTTATATTAAAATAACTATTTAGGTATATCATGATAATTTTGGCTTATTTTTTCATTACACATTGGACCAAAGTTGTCAAAATGATTACCTTCAACTGAGATAAGATTGTGCTATCACAAGCCACTTGAAATATGCAAATGGTTGTGTTTAACTTGAGATTTATCACATTTTGGCAAATAAATTGAAAGATAAAGAGTTAAATTAGGTTTTAAAACTAAAAATAATTTAAAAATATTTTTACTTAACACCTTACCAAGTATCATATTTATTTAAATAATTTGACTGCAATGTCTGTAAGATAGTACCAAAAATATTTAATAGGTTTGTTATTAAAGAAAGTCAGCAATGGGTGCATGCAAACCTAAAGACTCTGATTTATACTGATTGTGATTTGGTGGAGCAACAAAAAATATAAGACCAAAATCTAAACATAATACACAATACTTTCATATTTTTTTTGTATATGGGTTGATATAAACTATCAGCTTCCCTATTAGCACAGCTCATATCATAACATTAAATTTGCAAAAGTAAAAACTATATTTCTGAACTTTGGCTTGACTCACCTCTTCAATGTCCTTGTGAAACTTGATCGGCCTCATCAGGTAGAATTGTACAGAGAAATACACAAAGTTTATAGCAACAAACACACTGTTCCACAACACAGCATCCAGGTAGCACTCGATGCTCCACGCCCACACCCAGGAGAAGGCGCAGCCCAGGATCAGCGCCACGCGCAGCCACACCAGCCCGCTCGGCGTGTGCGGCGCCAGGAAGGACAGGAGGAAAAACACGTTGGCCACTTGGAAAAAAACATGGTTCACCGGCCGCCATTTGCTACAGTGGTTCAAATACATATCCCACATCGACGGCCGGTCCTGGATCGTCACGTTCACCAAATCCTGGCCCTGCGAGCCGGCCAGCTTGGTCGTCTCCAGGAGCCCCATGTCCCGCGCGGGAGGCGCCGCCTCCGTCACGTCACTGGTCGTCCCCGGCAAGTCCGTAGTCGCATTCTGCAACCCAGTCACCATCCCGATCACTAAGGCACTTAAAATCAGCATAGTCCCACCGCGCGCGCACTGCTCCCCGATCGGACTTTAACATCGAAATTATCGCGGGAACCATTAACATTTGACTGTTTTAACACGCCACTCGCGAACAGCACACACTGATTTTATATCCAAAAAAACATTCGGATTTATTTACGATTCGCGTTACTTATTTTATGCTAAATAAAAATAAGAACGTAAAACTTTTGAGTGTGAGAAGGAGTAAAGCAGAAACGCCACACGAGTAGCTATAATTGTGTTGAAGGTTAAAATTAATTTGAACGTATTTATAATTAAAATGCCTTCAAGAGTCCAAAATAAAACGTTAGAAATAAGTAAAGCAAACAATCAAAGCTTCACATGACAGCACGGAATCGAACTGACAGAAATCATAGACACAGACTACTAATAAAAGGCATATAAAAGGCCATAGCCAAGTAGAGAATGCATTTAGTGAAGAGGACAACCCAAATTTTTGCTTTTCGTGCAGTATTTATTTCATTCTATAATGTGCTAATAATTGAAATTTCTAGTAATGAGTAATGATTTAATGAATTTAGAATGATAACTTAGGATTCTTAGGGAAGACTACATATTGTATTGCAGGAGCCTCGGAGACATTGGTAAATCCCTATTAGTTGCGTTTATGAAGTCGGTCACGCGCACCAACAATTGTAATGTAATTAAATATTCCATGTAGTGTAACAAAAATAGTTAATAGTTTTGTACTTTATTTGATGTTCAAATTGTAAAAACATTTTCGATTTGGTAAATTGACAAGTATTGTATCAATCATCGTTTGAAATCTAGGTTTCTAACATACTTTGTGAACTTAAGGTTTTGACATAAGTTGTCAAAATCAGCTGAGAGGTTATGTTTTATGTTGTTCTGAAGCCCTCCAAAACAAATTACATAAATAATACTAAATACCATGATTTAAATAAATAATCGTGAATTAACGAAATGTTAAAATATGGCACTACCGTGTGAAATGCTATTACATCCGGAGCTCTTAACCAATCAGCAGTTAATACACGTAATTCAGGAGGTAAAGAGACGAACATTTTATTAATAATAATGCCTTTATTTTCTTTTTGCATGTACAAATAAACGACTTTTTAACTTTCCTCAGCGACATCTAAGGGTGCCTGATCTTCACAATATGCCCAGAGATGAGTTACTGGAAATTTTTCACCACTACTGCGTACCCTATGGTCAGAGGCGGTATAGAGATACCGGAAGAGGCAAAATGTTAAATAAATCACGGCCAATAAGTCCACCTAGGGACCAAAATATGCCGTTACACAGCACTAGAAAATCCACGCATTCAGAACACTTTGAACGAATGAAACCTCCACCTGATTTATTAGCTGGTCACATGAAAAGAATTAAATTGGAAAATATAAATAACGACTGCCTTTCGAAGAGAAAAATGTCTATAGATTCTGTAAGTATCACATAGTTAAAAGTGAAGTTTTGCTAGTAAACATTTATTTAATTTATTTTACAACAAAGCTGAAGCTGTGATTCACTGCATTACCAAGTTTTAAGGATATTTTCTAATTACCTATTATTATTTATTGATATACATTTCATGATAAACATGGTTAATTTTTCAGATCACTTCAACTGACAGTACACCTCCGAAAAAAGAACGCAAACTTATAACTTGGCCGTAATGATTCATCATTTCTTTGGATAGTTAGTGAGATTTAGGCATTCAATTAATTGCTTTCAAAGAGATAATGACATTTGTGTTAGTTTTAAGTTTTTTTTTTATATTTACATGCATTTGGAATCTAAATGAATACTAAGTTTTGATTGTACTTGGGATATTTCCAAAATGAAATAAACATAAAGGTAGGTATGTTGCACTATTTTTATTAACCCTTAATTTGGCAAGAATTAAAAAAGTCGTGAATTCGAGCCTCCTCGCAGGGAAACTAAGTCAAAAATTTTAGTTACAAAAAAATAAAAAAAAAGAACATTTGACAATGTACATCATGATGTACACTGCCAAATTAAGGGTTAAAATTAACAAGATTTTTTTAATGAGTGGTCTTGATTCACAAGTTTCAAAGAGCATGTAATCCTAAAAATATGCTTTGTGTGCATCAAGATGGGTTATTTGTTACCAAGTTGCCAACTTTTTTATTTGAAAAAATTGTTTTATTGGTAGTAAAGAAAGAATGACTCAAGATTTATTTATATTCTTGATTGGTTGAATCTGCCCTCAATCTATCAATTAGATATTGTACACACATTTTTCTTTTGTTTACAAGAATAATATGTTTAAGTTTTTATTGAAGTGGATTTTTGAAATTCTTTGTGCAAGTTTTTCGGTAATATTATTACCATTTTTTAAATGATATTACAATGCAATTAAACCTAATAAATGTCACAAAATTTGTTATGAGGTAAAGTTGTTAGTGAATTGCTATTGCATTGCTTTAAAGTAAGTAGAAAAAATATTGTAGGGGAATCTTAGTGAATATCATATTTTAATTCCCCGGGCAACAATTACAAGCACCCTAAACATTGGCAACTTAGCACAAACATAACTAAGATTATACTGCATGATGAAGAAAAATAAAAACTGGATTTTAAAGTGGATATATTCTTAAATGTAAATTGTAATGTCTAAGTATTCTTATGCTTAGGCAAAGTTGTCATGGTTTATAATAACAAGTTGTTATTAACAACATAGTAATAATAAGTTAGATGATTTTCAGATAACACAATGTTTGTTTTTTAATAAATATAATAAATTTGTTCATCAATTTTAAATATTTCGTGACTTGAGGTGTTGGGGCTAAGAACATACAAAACTAAGTCATAGGTATAGTAATTATGAACTTAACTTTGCTGACAAAAAAGTATGTGTTTTTAGGTAGTAAAATATGTAAAATCTAGGTTAGTAAATTTTCAAAATTCAATGGTCTCATATGGCAAACTAGATTTAAGATATAAAAATGGGTCATTCTTTTTATGCTCATCTTGATTTTCAATACATAGACATGAATATTTATGTTAAAAAACATCCATTGGCCACAAACAGGATAGCTAGGGGCCAAATGCGACTCACAAACCATGCTTTCTTGACCCCTTTACTATTTGTATTGTAGATATTTGTACAGGAAGCCAGTTGCGAGGTAGTGCATAAAGAAACCTAGAATACGTAAGGTATTATGTTGCTTACATAATTAATTTTAGTTAATCTAATTTTAAGTTAAAAATAATCAAGTTTCAAGTATTCTATTTTTTTACATCGATATGACTGTCCTTAATCCTGTGTAAATATGAAATACAAATTCTTAAAATTTTAAAGAGTTTAATTTTGACAGAGTATCTACTTATTTTAAGTAAATGACAAAGAAAACTGTACTTCAAGGTTACACACTCACTAGATGGCGCTAGGAACGCTATAGGTTCTTCTACTGGACAACAGAGAGCGCCAGAATTTAAAATAAAAGAAAAATACTGTTTCAAAAGGAAAAGCTGTTTCTGAAGGATGGCAGGTACGAGTAATCATAAACAAAGGTAAAGGTAAGATAAAACAAAAATACCTCCTTGCAAATACCGTAACCCGGCAACAATTAAAAATAAAACGTTCCACTGACACTTGTCATAATTTCATAAACAATTTCACAAAGTTTGGGGAGGCTCAAAATGTCCAAACCTAAATCTGATAAGTCGGACACGGAGGAGCACCCTCAGCTCAAGTCGAAACTCTCGAAAAGTCGCGTTAAAGCCGATGATGAGAACAGAAGCTACTTATCCATCAGCCCCATGCCAAGAAACGCAAAGTCAGTCAAGAGTCGACTGGATAACTACACCCAAAGCATGGCAAACCTCCGGAAATCCACATCCGCAGCCCATGGCTCAACCTTATCCAAATCTCAATCTCACTTCCTCGTTCCTCCAGAGAAGCTGGACAAAGTGACCAGAAGAGTCATAGCGCCATACGCTCAGATAGAAAGGAAGGGCTTGAAAGAAGAAGAGAAAAAAGAAGGAACGTATCTGGATATAAACAGGTTCAACGTGTTTTTGGAAGACACGGTGGATTTGGATTCTCTTTTGTACGAGACAGCTATGGTGCTGAAGACTGTTACTATTAGTTCAGGTAAGATTGGAATCAGAAGCAGGCAATCTAACAGCTACACAGCTTTTCCTGAGGACTTCTTTTTATTAGATGCTCTAAGGACATTCTTCACGTACTACTTCGTATAATGTTACTGTGCTAGATATCATGTGTCATCTGTTCTTTGTTTCCTGTTGATTTTGCATGCTTCCACGCTAGACAGCAGTATGATTAGGTATTTCATCTTTGACCACGACTGTAATCAGTTCCACCCAAATAAATCACTTGTACTTTTTTGGCTATCATTTAGGAGTTAGCTTTTGTGGTCGTAATACCTTAGCAGCCAAACACCAGATAGCTGGATATAGAAGATTACTTATATGTCGCATTCCCATTATACCTCACTTGAAATTCACCGATATATAAGCTTTAAAACCTATTACATTTCGTATGGAACTACTAATATGACCTTAGGCAGGCGATGTTATCCCATGCTGTGGTTTCAGGAGTATTCGTCTACATGGTAGACGATCTGAACCACGAGCTCATCTTGATGCCGAAGAACACGAAAAAACCAGATCGGCACGAGGTCAATATTCCCATTGGTAAGCCCTAGAACTGCAGTCACTCTTAGAAGAAACCTAAAATAGGCAAGTAATTACTAATTAATTAACATATCGCACCTTCGGTGCAGTGGCGTAGCTAGGTAACCAAGGGCCCTGGGGCAAATAAAAAAATTAGGCCCCACATCTTTAACTGATTATTGTGGCGTAGCTAGCATGGGTGGCTCCCCCCCCCCTAGATTTCGATAGAAACGGTTCGGGGGCCCCCTGAGCTTGGGGGCCCCGGGGCACTGCCCCGCCTAGCCCCTTGGTAGCTACGCCCCTGCTTCGGTGGGACAAGGGCACCATTATTGAAAAATCCAAAAAATTTGTTAAGTACAAATTTACTAAGATTTTTCCTTTACGTTTGTGTATACTTAACAATTTTTTGGATTTTTCAACAATTGTGCCCTTGTCCCACCGAAGGTGCGATACCTATGTCAAATCAAAACAGATTTGTGTCCAAAAGTATAAAGTTCAATGTCTAGATGGCGCTTGAAATGGCTGTAACTTGTTTATCCTACTGCTATTGGATAACAGATGGTGCTAATGTCGCCAAAATGAGTCTGTGGAAAATGTAAATTCGAACCAATTGATTTATGACCCTCGTGGAACGAAACGAAGTCAACAAAGATTTCCTTTGACGACAATGCAATATCACTATGAAATTTACTTACTGTAAATAAGTTCTATGTTGCGACAGGAATCAATTTGTTCGATAGAATCTATCCTGAATTGCTTAACTGAAGTAGAAAGCAACTATCTTTAGGTAGGTACTTAATGCGAGATACGCATCAACATTTCATGCATTATATCAACGGATTGGCTTACTGGAGAAAGAAACGACGGATAAGTGAGCGTCTAGTGAGCGCAATGTCATTCTACAAGCCCTAGTAAACTAAACAGTCGACAAATTTTCAATGTTAAGACAGTAGAGAACAAGGCCGTCTAGAACCTGACAAACAAAAACCTAAACCTACCTACGCCAGAGTCGAGCCTTTTGTTCTTAAATATAAGGTAACGTAATAATGGGCCGTTCTCCAGCCGTACGATTTTTCGTGTTCTCAAGTTCAAGTGCCTGTGAAATCCAAATTTTAACAGATAACCTTATAAAAAAAATATCTTACGTAATTCACACTTTATTCTGCTCAAAATAAGTCAAACAATAGTATATTCTTGTTATTAAATGCGCGAAACAAAAATCTAAAGTCAGTGGAGTCCACATTTTCGCCTTGTCCCACCTCCAAAATTTGTTAGTTGATGACATATACTTTGAAAACTAAACGCGAAAACTATAAGTTTTTGTTGTTCACAGCAAGCCAATTACATGATAAATTAAATCCTATTGCCTAAATAATTATTTTTACGTTGGTTTATTTTTAAAGCCATTTTTAAAAAGTGTCCCGAGTTTTGCGTCTTGACCAAATTCGGCCATAAAACGCGTCGTACTGCTCAAACGCATAATCCGAGAGACATCCTCGATACGTTCCTAGAAAGAGTCTGTCACGCCGCGACGGCTAAACAGTGTGAATCTGTGATTTATTGTGTCGTTACCGAATCACGAAGGAAAGAAAACAACACGAATTTTTTGTCACAGTTAAAAGTGATTACCATATTATTTTTTTCTCGCATGTTTTGTTAATATATTTAACTCAGATTATTTTGACATATTAAACAGTGTTATAACTACTTCCACAAAAAATATTGAGTTTTTATCAATAACCGTTTCGAAGTAATTAATTAAAAACTAAATTGCTCACGTGATTACCGCGACGGTGATTACCGTAATTTGAGTGATCTCCGCGGTTTTATAGACGTGGTAATAACTATATTGGTCATTTATTGAGTTATCACTGTAAAATATATAAGTTTTAAATAATGCTTCCCTTGATTAAGAATATTATTCTGTGCAACACAAAAAATATATATACCTAATAAAAAATAATAATTTCACGTTTCTTTTTTTATCAATGGTTATCATTAATTAAAATTATTATACAATTACTTAAGATGTTTATAATTCAAGGCTATAAATGTATAGCATAAAAAGTCTAGTGATATCTATCAATAAACATGATTTTATGCCAATATTGTTTGCTTGGGTGATTACCGAATTATATGAAAAAAGAAAATTTAATTATCTTGATAATTATAAGGTTTAAAGTGATGCCTCTTTTTGGAAAACGTTTGAGATGTGAAGCATTGTTCGATTTATTCATAAAAACACACATTAACATAAAATGAAATTATGCCTCGGAGTGTCACGCAAAACTGCCTTGGTCGTGGAATGACCCTAATGATTTATCAGGGGAAGGCAAGATGGTGGCAGCCCACGTGGCAGCCACCAAGGAGTTTCTGGTCCTGGACGACGTGCAGCGCGACCGGCGCTTCTCCGAGGGCCTGCGGTGGATAGACGCCAAGTGCGCCCTGGTCATGCCCGTGGTCAAGCCCGACGGGAACTGCTACGCTGTCCTGGAACTGTACAGGACTTACCAGGAGACCTATGATAGTGTAAGCCAAATAATGTATGGATCCTGCTAGAACTCCAATAGAGAGGTCTCTCTCCAGGCAGATGTTGTCTGGGGACCGAAGTCCACAGAGAAAGTTGGAAGTTGTATTTATATTCGAAACTTCGATAGCGTGAAGTAGAACACTTGACAGTTGATGAAGTTTGTGGAAAAAGTTCTACTACTGGACGATAGGTGATGCTAGGGTCACTACAATCGTTTTGTTTGAGGTGTAAGTTTTGTTTTAAAAGGATTGAAATGTTAAGTAACTTACTATCACAGGCGTTAATTAATTTATGTTAATGACAAACTGCTCACCCACAATCTGCGTACTAGCGACCTTATGATAACTAGGTACGTATATGACAAAAGTGTATAAATATGTGTTAATTTCGAGTTATTAAAATCAGAATCTCTAAAAGTTAAATAAGATTAGTCTATTTTCATTTGTCATTGTATTGTTTTTTTTTTCAAAACAAGGAACAATCAAATCTGTGGGAAAGAGTCCAATAGAGAGATCTCTCTCAAGTTGGAAGTATTATTTATGCATCGATTACGGAAACTTCGTTAGCGCGATGTTGAACACTTTGACAGTTGATGATGTTTGTGAAAGTTCTACTGGATTATAGGTGGCGCTAAAGTCGCTACAAGTCTATTCCCATCGAAGTTAATCTACTGGATAAAAGATGGCGCTGCGGGCGTTACAATTGATCGGAGTCTCTTGCTTCTAGAGTATAGTCTACACTGTCGTGAGCGTAGCGTGTTGGGCCGGCGCAGCGGCGCACCAAGCGGCCGCGCGCGTCACGCTGCAGAAAACTGCGCACCTGAATGCAGAACTGCGCAAGCTTCTGCACAGCTACTTCTGCGACCTGGCTTCTGTGGATACGATGCTCACTGACATGCTGGTAGTGGCATAATTTATAAGAAAACAATTAAAAATTACAGTGAAGGCTAAAAAGTAATAATTTTTCTACAGGCACTATTTAGAGATACAGAAATATAGAATGATAGAAAGTGATACCCTTCATAAACAATAATTGATTGTAACGGCTATGCAACTTTGAGGAAATCCATTAACAAGGATGTTTAAGCGTATACCTAATAACTTAGCCGCTCTCATTATTATATTGCCCGAAATCGATCAATAAATAATGAGAGAGGCTAAGTTACTAATGGTAGGTATCATTATGGTTTGACCTTCGAGAGATAGGAATAGGGGCGAGCTGTGCTGTTAGATGTTTTACATGGGGACCGAATTTTGACGGGAACTTGGAAGTTGTATTTATATTTACGTATTTGGATTTGTTGGTGTGTTCGGTGTTCGTTCTTAATTCGACGGCTAGATGGCGTTAGTCGTCTAACTACAGAATAGACGGAGCTAGGATCGGGGTTCTATCAAATGCGACAGTAATTATGTGATTAAGGAGACACGGCGCGTCTGGCTTAAACGTTTCTCCATAAACGCTGTCATATAACGCCACAAGTTTCAATCTAACGCGGGTCGCGCCTCCGCACGCGACGCTCGACGCCACGCGTCTCCAAACGAGGTCTCAGGCTGTCATCCTGTCCTGTAGTGATGTCCTTGTCATTGTTGTCCAAATTTTCATGACTTTTAGGCTATCATCATACGGAAAGTGACATAGATATCCTTGTGATTGTTGTCCTTGTCATAACTTTGCTATGATTCCAGGCCGTCGTGAAGTCCTTTCTCGGCGCGATGCGCAGCAGCTTCTTCATAATCGATCGCGAGCGCAGCGCAGACGACATCTACGCGGATATGTGGGATGACGGATGGACGGGGGAGCACAGCAACATACCGCGGAAGAAGACCAAAATCAAGTACAAAGTTTACGTGTTGCAAAGATACGAGTTAACCGGAAAGGGGGTTAAATGGCCCATTATAAGGAATCAATTTACAATATTTGAAAAAAACCGTTAATTCCTCTTATTCGATCTCTCCGTCAAAGAATACATACATACACTCAGGCCTATGTTCCCAAGGTAGACAGAGCACACGAAACGTGACATATGACTATTTCACGCTTCGCAGCCACTTCTAGCTCAATGTTAGGTTTGCAAACAGTCGCCTCTTACGATATCCAGGGAATAAATGGCGGAGAGGTGGTATTCTAGACCCGACACCACACGGGTCAACGAACTGTCTGTTAAATAAAATCTATGAAAACTTCAGTTTCATTAATTGAGATCTTTCCTACTAGGGTTCACAATGTTTTTCGCTTATTTACATTTTTTACACGGTTTTTCATAACAAGTTGTATATTTCGTGTGTTCCTCTAGCCTCACTCTTGAGCAGTCGCCGGCCGGCCTCGTGGCCCGCACGGGCGTGTGCCTGAACGTCCGGGACGCGTACAAGGACCAGCGGTTCGCGAAGGACATCGACCCCACCACGGGCACGGTCGTGCGGTCCTGCCTCGTGTCGCCGATCATGGACAAGAATGGGGTGATTGGTGAGAGGATTTAGGTCTATCTGAAGTTTTGGTTGTTTGCATAACAAATGCCGATTGTTACTTGGGCCATATTGAGTTGGTATTATAATAAAAAGTTGTTCATTTCCTATCTTCTTAATTTGAATGAAAATGTATTTGTCATAGAATCATAAGCGCTTTCGACAAAAATTATGAAAAATAAATTTGGTCCTAATTTTTCATATAAATTTTATGATGAATGTTTGGGACAATTTATTTAACCTATCGAATCGAAAAAGAGTGTTTTTGATTGACATCTCCAAATCTTACTTTTCCTACTTACTAAGACGTTCCTCAATTTGTTGATTGATGGTAAATTTGCTCCTGGATTTGTTCTTCCTTCAACCAGGAGTGGTTCAGCTGACGAACAAGTCCAACGCCAAACCGTTCAACGTGGAGGACGAAGAGGTGTTCGCCGTGTTCATCAGCTACTGCTCGCTCATCGTGCACTTCTACCACATGCACCAGAAGAAAATATATCACGTAAGGAAGATGAATACCTGTCTACTCGTAAAAAATACAACTTACAACTTTCTCTCTGTGGACTTCGGTCCCCGGTACCATGGGCGTAGCCTGGGGGGGGTTTTGGGGGTTCAAACCCCCCCCAAAAAGTTCAGGCTCCCATACAACAATCGTGATTTTTTGTGCCCGACTCGCACTTGACCGATTTTTTTTTTTTTTGTAAAACCCCCCCCGAAACGAAATCCTGGCTACGCCCGTGCCCGGTACAACATCTGCCTGGAGAGAGATCTCTCTGTTGGAGTCTTTCTCACAGTACGTAAAACCTGTGTTTTAGCTCTGTTTGTATCCTATACCTATTGCCTCCTTAATTCATACAAATTTGATTTGACCAAATCTTCAACAGTCGCCACACTGATAAATGTTCGACCGTGCTATTTTGATAATTTCGCACCGCTAGATCAAAAAATATAACTCTAAATGTGTGTCTTTACAAAAATGAGACTGGAATTAATCTACGGTTAGTTTTGAATTAAGATACATTTTGAAGCTCAGTTTTGAACGAGCAGTACGATTTGATTTTGATTTACCTATCCCTTTTGCTCCAGGAGAACCTAAACAGGGTGTACTGCGAGCTGATGCGGCTGCACCTGATGCCGTGCCGCCACGACTACGACGAGCTCATGGAGACCAACGGGATCGTCATAGCACCCAACAACTTTAAAACGTAACGAAGACTATCGATGCTGTAACTTAGCCTTTTATGCGCCCGGTGCGAGCTTCCAAAACTGCGTCCTTGAAGATACTGGCCTACCCCGCAGGGAATAAGGCGTGACGGTTATGTATTTATCCGTCCTCCTAATAAAGAAGATTTTCTTTCAGCTTTGACTTCCACATAAGCGACGGCAACCGCGAGGACATGCCCGGCCTCACCTGCTACATGTTTGTGGAGACGTTCGCCGACCGCAACTTCGACCGCGCGCAGCTCGCCGACTTCTCCATGACCGTCCTCAACTGCTACCGGAACAACCCCTACCACAACGCGGAACACGCGTTCTGCTTCACGCACACGATGTACATGATATTGGTCAATAATCCTGGCTTCTTTGACTCCGTTGAGGTGAGCAACTCAACTCTATTACCTATATTTTTAGGAAATACTAATTTTATGAGAGATCTCTCTTTAGGCAGATGTTATGCCTGGGACCGAAGTCCATAGAGAGGAAGTTGGAGTTGTAGTTATGCAACCGATCATCGAAAGTTAGCGCGAATGCTTTGACAGTTGGACGACGTTTTACGAACGAAGTACTACTACTAGACGATAGGTGGCGCTAGGGTGGCTACAATATCTTGTGCTCGTTGTACACTTTGACAGTTGATGATGTTTTGTGGAAGAAGTTTTGCTACTCGACAATAGATGACGCTAGGATCTACAATATTGTACTCTATATGTCAATGACCTCTCCAGACAGCCGCGCTGCTCCTGGCGGGCCTGTGCCACGACCTGGACCACCCGGGGTTCTATGTGGAAGTTTTACTACTAGACGATAGGTGGCGCTAGGGTCTCTACAATCTTTGTACTCTGTATGTCAATGACCTCTCCAGACAGCCGCGCTGCTGCTGGCGGGACTGTGCCACGACCTGGACCACCCGGGGTTCTTTGTGGAAGTTCTACTACTCGATAATAGGTGTCGCTAGGGTCTACAATCTCTTTGTACTCTGTATGTCAATGAACTCTTCAGACGGCCGCGCTGCTGCTGGCAGGGCTATGCCACGACCTGGACCACCCGGGGTTCAACAACAACTTCCTGGCGCTCACCAAGCACCCGCTGGCTGCGATGTACAAGACCTCCATCCTCGAGTACCATCATTATTTCCTTGCCAAGAAACTTATTGAGGTCAGCTGGCTAAGATTTTAATTGCGAAAGTAACCTTCTTCAGGTACGTGGTGAAATTTTGAACGTAATATGTCTAAATTATTAAAATGTGAGATTTTGTTCATCTACTTTTCATTTTATTACTTCACTTAAATTTGCGTAGGTAGGGTCAGCGTCAAAAGTAAGTGATAATTTTAGTATAGAATTTGACGTAACTCAGTACTAAAATTGTCAGTTACTTTTGACGCTGACTGTACCTACAGCAAAATAAAATGCAAAAAAATCGGTTGATAATCAAAAGCAGTAAAAATGTATCACGTTCAAAATTTCATCATGAATATGTCTAAACTAATGTATTATGAGCCTAAAAATGACTTTAAAAAAAACCTGAAACGTAAAACTTTGACACTGTTAAACTATAGTTTACTCGTCTTTTTAGGACAAAAATATCCTGGGCAAGTTGCCGGCCAGCGACCAGGAGCGCATCATGGAGGAGATGAAGTACGACATCCTGTGCACCGACCTGGCGGTCTACTTTCAGGTACATCTTGATGTTGTCACTGCAGATGTGCATATTGCGGAGAGTTAGATAGATTTGGAAGTGTTCTCAGATTTCAGGAACGTTTCACGAGTTTTTTTTTCTTCCATCTCCATACAAAATTGTGAGAAGTTTCTGAAATTCTACTGTGTTACAAATTCCCTAATTCCGGAAAGTTTCTGTAAGCGTATCAGTACTCAAAATCGGACAGTTTAAAGCTCAGCTTAAATACTAACGTGGTTTTTGCTGACCTTTTCAAAAACACAGTTTTTTTTATTTGGTCTGATTAACAACTCCTGGTATTGCCTCTTTGTAGTACCTACTGTTTAGTAATTAAAAATACATACAACTTTGACATTTTGTATGTCACAGGTGCGCGCTCAACTGGCGCCACTTATAGCTGAACGGGCTTTTGACTGGGGTCAGAATGCTCATCGGAAACTATTAAAGGTACCGCAGAACGCATTACTATCTTAGAGGTACAGTCAAGGAAATTTATACCTGTACCACTATGAACCTTTTTATAATGAGTTTCATATAGCTTTGATTAGTAGACAGTATGGAATGTCATAGTGACATTTCTTGTGAAAAGGTACAAAGTGGCACAGATATCAAATTCTTTGACTGTACAGTACAGACTAGATGTTGGCCGCGGCCACGTCAGCGAGACCTAGACGTTTTCTAGGACAAAAGTAGACTATGTCCTTTGGGATTCCAAATAACAGCATACGAAAAGGCAATAGACAGATGTACTGACACTGACGGACAAAAAGAGTAACTTCTCGATTCCCAGTGATAAATTTTTCATTGAGGATTCTCGACTAATCTTAGCTCGTAGAGCGTTATCTCATTCCAACTTAAGTGAGACCATTGTGCAAGATTAACGTGACCATTTTTTTTTTTTGTCAGAGCGGGACATCTGAGGAAATATGTGTAGTAAAGAAAAGTTTTTCAAATTGATATTATTGATACGAAAGTGCTGGAATAATTCGACCCAACGATTTTCAAAAGAAACATTCTCGGCATTCCAGGCCAAAGATTTTTACATCTGTCGCCTTTAAAAGAAATAAAAAGTAAAAACTTTTGAAATGAGTGAAAATTTGTCAAAGACTTTTGTATCTTCGCTATTGCATTATGTATAAATCTTTACGTGATTAGTAAATCCAGCACTTTGTCACCGGCTAGCGGGTAGACAGGAAGAAAAATGAAACTGGGAGTGGGTTTTAAAAGACTATAATACAATATAAAGGAATATATACAAA
>BHDV01010533.1:66349-83802 GCA_005406045.1 Adoxophyes honmai
CCCCGGTTGCCCCCCCCCCTAGATCCGGGGCTGTAACGTTTCGCAGCTATTTAGCGTAAACATTCATTTTATTTAGTCTTTCAGTAGGTATTTGGTGCTATAACGTTAACAGAAATATTTTAACCGTCTATTAGCTATCGCAATTGTTGAGGTATATAACCTAGTGGCAGATAGACAGACAGCGCAGTCTTAGTAAGAGAGACAAGAGAGTACTGTTTTTACTCGTTTAACACAGATTCCTTCAAAATACTAAGGATACAATCGCGCGGGTTCGTACCTGATGCAAAGGTTGTCAATCGCCATTCAGCGAGGTAACGCGGCCAGTGTTATGGTTGCCTTTGCGCCAGGGGCAGCTCGTGGGGGCATTGTCGACTAGCTTAAGTTTAGGCTTAAATTTATTTTTATATATTTTTTTTTGTATTTGACATTATTTGTATTTGACATATTTTCTTTGATTAAATGATTATTATAATAAAAAAAAATATATATATATAATATTCTTCGACTAACCATCAACAATCAGATGCATGAGATCCATCACCATCACATAGTCTGTCTACTGCTGTATTACTTCTGTATCTTATCTACCCCTTAGCACGACAGGGCGCGAGTAGCGTTACGTGCGAGATAGACTATACCCGTCACTGTCTAATTAGAGACGTCAGAAAATGAAGTAAACTATCCCGCGCGTGAGGCGACTAGAGCATGTTTCCGTGTCAAGCTTACTAGTCTCAATCCGTTCCGTTTCTTCAGGGCGACAAAGAGCGCGAGATGGGCTACACGCCGCTAAGCATGATGGACCGCAAGCGGTTCCTGAACCAGCCGGCGGAGCAGATCCAGTTCCTGAGCGTCGTGGTGCTGCCGTGCCTGCTGCTGCTGCAGACGCTGTTCCCTAACACTAGCCCGCTGATTGACAACTGCAGGTGACTATGATAATGGCACACTAACGCCATCTAGTACACAGTAGTTGAACTAGCAACACAAACGCCATCTACTGCACAGTAGCTGAAGTACTTCGTTGAATGGTGGTAAGACATAACCCAGGGTCATTGAACCTGCAAAACAGATCCAGTAATTTGTTATCGTGGCAAAACCGTGTTCGTTGCTGCTGCATTGCAGACGTTTTAAGTTGTTCCCAGCCAGCCGGTTGATTGATAACTGCGAATATTAATTATGATATTGCAGTACAGTAACGCCATCCAGTTGTGAGTAGATTAACTACCACGGACAGGAAGACAACATTACTTATGCGGCAACTGCCCTTAGTATACCTATGCAGGGTGGCCGGATATTGCCTGGAAATACTCTAACCAGTGATCGGGTAAAACGCGTCTGAAAAGCCCTGTCAAGTTTTTTTCACAAGTAAAAAAAAAAAAAACTGAAAATATTGTCTTTTGTACTCCGACCCTTAGTCAACCGCATAGCGCGCATAGTACGCGCCGGCGAACGGGAGGTAAGGTGGGTATGACACAGGGCGCAGTGACCTGAAAAGCATGACAAATGTGTCTCCTACAAGGTGAATAATGAAAATTTTCATGAAAATTTTACAAAACGCGTATTTCCGGCCACACTGTAGGAATTAAATAATTCTAGCACTCATATAAAATGTGCACAAAACAAACTGTAAATTAAAAACTTTTCGTTACAATCTTTAAACGCCGGTACAAAGTTAACTCGATATTAATTTGCAGGAAAACACAAGCGGCATGGCACGAGGAGATAGAAATTCGCGGACAGAAGTTATGGCGGCAGGAGGAGTCCCTCCTGAGCTTCGGCCGCAGCAAAATGTACACCAACAAACCCCACGCGGACGATGTGTGAATTTTATGTTGCGAGTTTTTGAATAGATAATAAATCTTTATAACGCCAAAGAAATGTGCATTGTTTGTGGTGCGCACGCTAAATAGATACATTATGATTTACATACCGTGTGGTGCCGGGTTAGGATAGCACCTCCCCCTTTCTTCCCGTGGGTGTCGTAAGAGTCGACTCTGGGAAAGGGTTAGTGTATTGTGGGCGATGGGCTAACAACCTGTCACTGCAATATCACGTTTGACCATCTGGTTACCCTGAAATTGCTAAACGTGGCACTGGATTTTCGAATTCACGTGCTCTGCCTACCCCTCTTGGGAATACAGGCGTGAGTATATGTATGTATGTATGTATGATTTACATTTTGAAAATGTTTAATGGCTTCAGTAGTTAACTTTCTACTTAAGTTACTGGACAGATAGATACAAACAAACATTACATAATCAAAGCCATGGATGGCTATTTCATGCTTCGCAGCATCGCAACCACTTCTGGCATAATTTTAGGTTCAAAACTAGTGACAGGTTGCTGGCCTGTCGCCTAAATCATACCTAAACCTTTATAACCCCTTACGACATCGATGGAAGAAATAGAGACGACACTACACCGACACCACATAGATTATTTTGTATTAACACATTCACGACCAAGCCTAAAATCAAAACATCTGCGCGGAACCGAGTAGTAGGGAGCCGGGTCCTTGGTTCTGAATGTGTTAATTAGCCCTTTAATTTTATCTAGGGATAAGATTTAAAATATGACAGTAATAATAAGCAAAAGAAGTATGCCAGGATCGTAGCAAGTGGAACAAAGTGGTCTCTGCCTACCCCTGTGGGAAAGAGGCGTGACTGTATGTATGTATGCATGTATAAAAAGGTTTAGGCACTCACTAAACTACAATGTGTAATTAACACATTCACTCCACCTCTCAGAGTCAAAATTCAGGTGCCGCAAATGTATATGTGCGTCTGTCTGCAAATCTTTGACAGCGACACTGGGCGAGTCATGAAAACGCGTATACGTGTCGTTGGCAGTAAATGCGTTGATAAATAAAAGAAAAGTAGTGACATGATAGCAAATTTATTTCATTATATCCTATTATGATCGACATAATACGTAACCCAATGTAAACTTGCGTTCCACAGCTTCCCAGACAACTATACTCTCTGTATATCTAAACAGTCATTTACCATCTAACTGATAACACATATCTGTTAAATTAGATACAAAACTACATTACCTTTACGAATTTTGTACACCCAAGGCGAAAAATATTTATTTAAACTTTTGAATCCTAACCTAACCGCCACTACATAGCAAGCTTCAACAAGTTAGTGCATAAAGATACGCGTTCGAAGGAACCAATGGTTTCGACGTGGCAGTGGACGATTTTAGCATTGGGGTTCAAAAGTCTAATGTTAGTCAATTCATTTCAATTATCTAGAATCCAATAAAAACTATCTACGGGCGGTCGGTTATCGGTGATACGCCTCCTGGTGGCGTATTGCTGAAACTAACTTAGACCACAAGCGACATGCTACGTGACAACGTGAGCTGTAGTATGACAGAAGCATCCAGAATTATTAAGTTGAGTTCGATTGACAATCATGATCAAATATGATAGGGCGGAAAGGGAGAGAGAGAGAACAAAAGCACATCTATAATAAATAAAGTTGATACACATTCACTTCATGGCTTCAGAAGTTTTATGAGACATCATTTTACGAGTTAGGAAAATTAATCTCAACAATTTCGACTTCAGCTTGCTCATGTATTCAGAATTATCAGTTGCCACGTAACTATGTCGCCTATGTTAAATCGGCACTAAAACTAAATTTTAATCTAAATTCAGGTTACCACCAACTACCATTCAGTCTGGAGACTTCAGTCGCTCGAGGCAAGTGACACCGGGCTCCACCGCACTAGTCCAGCCCACAAACACGAACCAGTCTAACTAGTGTAAACGTAACACACAGGTTTTAAGATGGACATCAGATAACTAGACTAGTGGAGTAGAGCCGTCGAATAAAGAGAGGGCAATAAAACTGCTCAGACACAGCTGTTACTGTGCGAAAGAGACAAACAATACATGGACTCTCTCTATCACTCACCGGAGTACCTGAACGGGCCTTAAAATGAAATCAGGACAATGAGATTATAGAACATGCCGTAAATATAAAATAAATGTAACTTTACCTTAATTTTAAACTATTGACTATAACATAATTACTTGCGATTCTAACTGAATATACATAGATATGAACGAGCTAAAAAATTTCTCAACGATACCAATAATATTGCTTAATTCCAAATCCAAACAATAATTTATTTAATTTTGTTCTAATTCAATTAGGTATAACGATGCATCTGTTATGCAGCGATGACGTGCTGTCCTCCGAACGCATAGAGGTTAAATTAGAAACTTTTATATACTCTGTGGAATGCAGTGCCTTATAATATCTGTAGTGCCACAAGGTTCTTGGGAAACGTAGCAACTTGGACTCCGATAAGTTTTAAGGACTTTTTACACTGCACATAAGAATCGTATGGATTCAAGAACCTTGTCCCACTAACTACTCACGACTCCTTCGGCTGGGCTGGCTAAAAGATATGTTACACAGTTTTTTTTAATATAACACTTCGTATTTGGACAGCTCAGTGTTTCCCTTGCGAGCCGCGAGTAGCTCTCGTTCTTTCATCACGTTGCATTGCGTTTCGGATAAAATTATTGCATTACGCTTTTTAAACATCCGATGACCACTTATACACGCATTTTCTATAACATTTAGAACTTTGAAACAATTCTCATTTTGATACCAATTTTTATTTGTTGGTAGCTATCAAGGTGCCATTTTATTTGTCTCACACCAGCGTAGTAAGAGCGAGCGAGAGGCAAAATTACAATTTGTTTTATTGCATGTAAGTGTAGTGTATTACATACATACCACGCCTGTATTCAAATAGGGCAGAGCACACAAAACGTTACATAGACAAAACAATGTCTTTTTCACGTTTCATGGCCTCTTTTAGCATTAAAGCAGCAGAGTGTAGTTAAGACGCGTTACGTTTTGACAAAGCTTAATATTAACATGTTACTGTTAACTTTCCACTTAGAGCTCAATTACAGTTACATATTGTTGAAGCATTTATAATAACTGCTGTAGAAACTGTGTCATTGAAATACGATTCTTAAACAATGACATTGACTCATAAAATATGAGAATGTGCAGTTCAGTTGTCAAGAAAAAGATACATACATTTCTCATGCGATTTTTTGCAAGAAAAAGTATAAATACGTATTATTACTTTTAAAAAGTGAATTGATCAAATTATTAGCAATTAATACAGCCAATTACATGCATAACATCTCTGTATGGAAAAGAATAGTGAAATTTATAAAGCTTGTGTACTCAGTAGGGTTAGCACAGCAACATAGACTACCGTCACCTTTCAACATCTCTAGTGTCAGTGACAAGTACATTTATCTCGTACTGAGCTAAAAAAGAGTCCAACAACACAGTACACATTTCCCAGAAAATAAATTGACGCATCACATGACTCAGATTCTACAGTTCTCCGTGCTATCAGAGCATGATAAGTTAACTTTCACCTTGAATATGCATGAGAATTGTTCCAAAGCAGGGCGGTGTTCATTTATTATGTGTTCCGTATCTTGCCAGGGACATAGTTCTTATCAATTGTGGGCTCTTGAAGGAACATGTGCAGGCAGCGTTCGTTCTGAGCCAGCGGGTGTCCAGCTATCTTGTTGATGAATACTTCTAACCCTGCAATGTGGAAGTTGGTTTAAGAGGGTGCACACAAAATTCGGTGATTTTGATGATTTTCAAATGCTTTAGAAAGCTATAAATCCTTAAGTTTTTAAAGAAAAACTACTGTAACATATAAATCAACTCTTTTTCTAGGGATTAACGGAAAGAAATATTTTATTAGCAACACAGATTTCTTTTACTTAGCCAATTTGTTGAAGGGTTTTCACAAAAATACGCGTCAGAGCTGTCTTTCACTTGAAAATTTTCCATTAAAATTTACCATAAACGATATAAACTAGTTATTATCTGATAGACAATATAGTCTACTGGGGATTAACGGAGAGACATGCATCAAATTATTGGTTTTTATTATTCAAATATCATTGTACATAATTTCAAAGTCGAACTATTACTTTATTTTTTTTCTCATTGATTTTATTATAATTACAAATGAAACAATTTTATTGTGAATTTACAGAATATGTTTAGTCTAACCATATTTTTTTCATGGCTAAATATGAGTTAATTTATTTTTCACGATTTTTTAAACATTGGTCCAAAACCACTAAGGTCAGGTGGGGGAAGAGAAACGCAGGGATAAGAGGGCTCTACAGACCATAATCACTCATAACTCGACGAGTTATGGTCTGTGGTGCCTCTTACCCCTGCCCTGCCCCTGAATTTCTCTTCCCCGCCTGATCTGATAATTACGTTCGTAAAAAATGTGTGCGCCCTCTTAATTTGGCTAACTGTCATAGAAAGGTAAGAAAATATATAGCTTTAGTAGGGTACTGATCACTAGTAAGACATTTTCAAATTGTTTAAAGAATGCACCGCAAGAAATTTGGCAGTAATTCATTTTCATTGAAAGTTTAGATGAATGAGAATACATAAGACAGTTTTGAACGTAATAACAAACAAAATTGTATCTCAAGGAGTTATATTGCTAAATTTCATGGAATATCTTCTTGCTGTGAGAAACATATAACATAATGATACAATAAAAAAAATCTACTTGGATTAAACAGCTAAAAGGAGTTTAACAAACAAATGGACGAGTCAGATACTTGTTTCAGTTGAAATCCCAATTTTATCAATGTCTCTTATCACCCACTGGACAACACAACATGTTTGTATGAATACATAAAGTTGTGAAATTGGCAAACACAGGTCAAGACTAGTAATTTTGTGTTAATTAAATAATCATGATGGTAAAATATAAAGCTGTAGAAATATACAGTACAGTATCCATATTAGATTATGAGTAGTTGGACCTTCTCTTGGTGCCGTTAAAGTCTGTATAAAGAATCTAATTTGTGTCGAAGATATTACCTTTTCTACGGTCCTCAATGAATTCCTCTTCAAATATGCCATCGTCTCCACGGAAGGGCAGTTGTCTTTTCAAGGCTTTGCCTGGTAGCGGTGGTACAACAATCTAAAAGTGAGCAAAATATGAATTTATAGATCTTTATGTATAGAGATTAGTAAAATTAGAATTTTACTGATGTTTTCAGATTCTTTCTAGTTTTAAACGAGTTTTTGATCAGGTGAGATTTCCCTAGAAAAAAAACTATAGTTTAAGTTACAAATTACTTAAAAAATTACATCACATTAGGTCATCAACAAAAGAAACAAAACTACTGTTTTTAATAATTTTAGATGTTCATAATAAAAAAGTATTGTACACCTAATTACAGATATGGACTGACTGACATAATGGTCATGGCCAATCCAAAAAGTCAAGGCAAAAGGTAAAGAAGTTGCAACACTGAAAAGACTTATCACTTGCAAATAAAGATTGATTCCAAGCATTAAAGATTATTTTTAAATAGACTAGCCATTTTTATATGGAAATTGGTGTTACATGAACTATTTTTAGAGAGTAGATTTTTAGTATTAACAAAAAATCAACCCCTTATGAAGTGGGACACATCTCCATGTTATAGTTTATTTATTGTACTTTAGATTAAATCAGCATAATTTATAGACATTTAAACAAGATAAGCTGGAATGCACTATATTTTACACTTCTTGCATTCTTAGAGTGCATGTAGAGTGTAGTGCATGTTTCATACAAATAAATAAATACCAGGATAAAGATGTTCAAGGGCAAGGCTGCAATTTTTTTTACAAATCATAGTACTTAATGATTTGCAGGACCTTGAAATCACACCAATAGCATTGCACCCACAAACCAGTTATCAGGCTGTGTGGTGTTGGCAAAAATCGCACAAAGGCGTTCCGATACTCAAATATTATTGTTGTCAAAAAGATAAGAGAGAAATTGCCGTTTATCAGAATGAGTCAAATCCGCTTACCTTGCTATCTCGTTCAAGCTCGTTTCTGAGCCACTCGAAGTCGCTGTACCGCCGCCTCACGCTCGATTCTTTCACTTTGAACACGGGCAGATTCGTCTGTAAGCAGGATACAGATTTTACTAGAATAATTGAGTCAAATCGGCGTATTGACGCGCCGCGACCGCTCACCTTGGGCGCCGCTATACGCCCACCAAAAACAACACAAACACACCGACGACGCGTAAACAGATAATCTAATTACTCTGCTCTAATAATAGACCGCTGGTGAAGTTCTTACCCTCATGCGGACTTCGTAATCGGTGTAGCGTTTCTTCCCGACACCCATTGTCGTCACTGGGTTCACCACGTCGATTTCGAGGAAGTTGGCCGGCGCTGCGTATGCATCGTCTAGGGTTTGTTTCTTAACGTTTAACCGCTTCGTCGCGTCCGCGGTCGTGTCCTCGGCAGCCATCATAACGCTTTATTTCACAAACAATCACAAACTTAGTAATTGGACGGCCCACTAATCAAAAGGAAATGACATGATTTGACGTTTAACAAAAATCATGGCGATGTGTCATCGGTCAAGTTTAAAAATCTACCACAGTGTCTGTAAAAACTACCAAATGCATTTTCATCAAAATCTTATTGGAATTCATGTGATTATTATCGGCTTCAATAATTGTTTAAGAAATTATTTTACTTTAATAAACCTTCGAATGCCTAGTGATAATTATGTTTTCCTTGAAGTTTGGTTTGACTTTTTAAGGTATAAATCAAGTGTTAAATTATCATAAATTGCCTTTCCATACTTACGTAACTAACTGCGCGGATACTACTATTGTAGTATATTTTTACGCAGCAACACAAAGTTGTCGTTATAAATTCCGTGAGTCATGCACAGGAATCATTCATACTGCCAATAATTCCATAAACACGATTCACGTAAATATTCATCATACATAATGCACACTGAAGCGGGAAATTAATTGTTTTGCTTCATCACTGATGCTGTTTCAGAAAATTATGTAAAACTTAGTAGGTACATGTTAAACAAAGGAGCTTGTAAACTGTTATATGTTATGATGCTTGTATATGTTATGATGTATGTATTTCGTTTAATAGCATTTACTGACACGCATTCTATCAAATCTGAATCAAGATCAGCATGTATTACCACAAAGACATGTTTGGTGAAGAATAACAAAATATATTTTTCCAATAAAACTAGATATCATCCTTAATCATAATATTTAATTTACATTTTTACACAATTTTACATAAACTGGCTCATAGGGTCTTCCTCTCTCTGCCGCTTCATCTTGTACGCCTCCATCTCCTCTTCCGTGGGTGCTTTGGCCTCGTACATGCTGTTGTAGGGACGCTTCCTCTCATCCATAGACAATAGATGAGACGCATGCTTTTGTTGTCTCTCTTCCATTTCCAACGCCTGTAAAAAAATAATATTTTTATTTGATTATGTTGTATTCTAATTTATAGGATACTGGTTGTTGCCCGCGACCTCCCCATTTCGCCAGGATCAAGTGTATTTCGTAGATGAAAAGTAGCCAAATGGAAGGAAGGCCTCAGAATTAAGTATCACCACATTAAAGTTTGCACTGATAGTGCGCGTTTATCCGTCGCTGTGGCGCTTAGCTCCAGATGATGGGTCACGAATTGACCCGAAACATGTCGAGCTAATCTCGATATAAAAACTTGAGTTGATCTGTTTTATTTCACTAAGACTGACTACGGTAGTTTTATATATGGTAATATTTTTTGGCAACCTATCCTGACCTGACGTCCTGACGGACTAAACAGTATTTTTTGGTCTTCTACCCTATTAGTAAGAATATAGGCATATCACCACAATAGTAATTAGAAATCAGCACAAAAAGAAATTACCTTCTTCAGTTTGTCCTCTTCCTTCTTTTTCTTCTTGTCCTTTTTCTCCTTCTTTCTCTTCTTCTTGGACTTCTTTTTCTTCTTGCTGGTCTTCTCGGTCTTGGAGCGGATGTCGGGCTCCGACTCGGAGCTGCTAGAGCTGGAGTCGGAGGATGATGAAGCGGCTTTTTCTAGAAATAAGAAAGACTGTCAATCGGGTAGTTGACTGATATAGGTGTAGTATAAAAACAGAGGTTTTAACTAAGGATAGAAAAGTATAGGTTCAAATATCGAAAAATCTGATCCAGTTTTTTGGTATTTTAGGTTCAAGCTTTGATAACAGTGACATTGATTTAGATCAGGGGTTTCCGAACTTATTTTGTCTACTGCCCACTTAGAATGAATTATTTTTTAGCTCCTCCATTTTTTCACCTACTTTAAAACCACTAAAACACATGACACACCCATTATTTTTGGACTCTCTTACCGCCCCTCTTTGGGCCAGCAACGCCCACAAGAGGGCGTTACCGCCCATTTTGGGAAAGGCGCTGATTTAGATGAAGGCAGTAAATAGAAGTCTTGTTCTTTCTTATACTACAAAGAAGGCTCAAGAGCTGATGGCAACCCTGTAGTAATTACCTTTCTTGTCCTTTTCCTTCTTTTCTGGAGACGCAATAGCCGCGGCGCTCGTGGAAGCTTTAGGGTCGTCCTTCACCTCCAGAACAACCGACTTGCCAGCCTCGCCGACGCAATATGACATCTGAAATTAAGTTTACATTTTCTTCTAAGCATTATTGTATTGTTAGGACGAAATTTATCACTAGCCTGAAGCATGATATGGACCTTTTGATTAAACTTTATTAGTACAAGATTACTTACAGTAATCATAAATTTATTAATTTAACATATTTTCATAATTTACCCACTGACGATCTTTTTGTGAATTGCTTTTAAATGACATATTTATAAACTATTGTACTTACCCATTTATTATTCTTTGATTTTACTATTATTATGATTATTATTTTATACATTTTTTTTTTACTAGTTATGACATTTTTCACATCTTTGTGATATGATTCTATTTTGACATTATTTTGTATTTAAATTGTATTTTTTTTTTGACATGTTTTGAATTCTTGATATTATTTTTATTAATTTATGCCTATTTCTATTGATTTATTAATAATTGTTTACAATTTGACGATCTTTTTGTGAGTTACTTATATCTGACATGTTATAATGTGATTTTCAAATAGAAATAAATGAATCTAATCTAATCTAATCTATTTAAATATTCAAATCATACTAGAACAATTTTTGTTTCGACGTTTGTCTAGAATTCAGGACTGCATTGCTTTAAGCCCCGCCTTGCGAGATAGACATAAAATAATACTGTAAAATAAAAAGGGGTATCGAATAAAATCTAAAACCATATAGCTGTTTATTTTACGTAACACTAGAGATACGTTTTTGCAAAGTATTAGAATCACTTGTACGTCCACAGTACCTCTATCGAGTGCCCTATCTACCCTTACAGTATGATGGTTATGCATGTAATATTATGTTTAAGGCTCATTGTGATTGGTAGATTGGTACCTTGATGTGTGAGTGACAGCACTTGTAGCCCCACTGCCCGTCGCGCCAGAACGAGCCCCACACCGTGGTGTGGTTGTTGATCAGCACGTCTTCTTCATACTTGCTCCTGAAACCAGGACAAAATATATAGACATCTTACAACACTCAGCCTCAGTTAGCTTTCGATTTCGACGGCCTAAAATAAAAGTAACGCAAGATATGATTCAAATGTTTTAAGTTACAATACAAAAACACAATCGCTTTTGCCTCGCTGCGTCCTTTTCTGGGCAACACTCTCTATACGAAATCGGTTGAAACTTGAAAAGGTAACGGACAGACAGAATCACTTACAGGATTATAATATACCTACTAGCAGGCATCGTACGGAGAAGAGTGAGACGCTGGCTTCAAAGTTCATTAAAAAAAAGTATTTAAGTTCATTTTATAAAAAGTTGTCCATTTCTTTTTTCTCAATATAAGGAAAAAATAAACAAACTTCACGATTCCATCCCGTGATCGCCATGCTTCTTCTCTTCTGCTGAGCCCTTTTGGCGCTATTTGGGACGGAATTCTGTATTTCTATTTTTTATTGCATGCATATCATTAAGTTGTTACCATTTACTTATTAAAATTGTTTTATCTGCATTAAATTTCTGTCAATAAATGTCTTTCTTTCTTTCAATTTTAATTTACAAAATGAGAAAAAAAAAGGTACAACTTTCCATAAAATGGCCACCTCTTTGCAAGTAGGCTATAAGATCCCTATCTAGTAGGTAGTGCTTACTTGGCGAGCTGCTTCTCCGGGCCGTTGGCGACGGTCCCGTCGCGGTTGTACTGCGTGAACACCTCGGTCTGCGCCAGGAGCAGCTCCCGAGGAGGCACCTTCAGGTGCTCTTCACCACCGTACTTCTCCAGCACTGACTCTTTCACCTGGGGAACGATTACGATCATAAGTCTGCATGATAATCTTATATTATGATTATGATTTTAATAGAATTTGAGTCTTGCTTTAAACCAAAGCAACACTTTTATACTGTAAAAAAAAATGTGGTCATGAATTGTGTAATTTTATGTAAAAGTATTTTAGCGCCAGAAAATTAGTGGGTTCGATTAAGAATACTCCATGATTTTCTTTCATCTTACCGTGCGATGAAAAATCAGGGCTCTGTTAATTAATTAAATTAGGTACCTATCAATTTTTTAAATAAATCTTTTTACAGAAATTAGTCACTTTGTTTAATTTTCAGTACTTTGAAGCCCATTTTCTTCTAACATTTTGAGTTTGAGGAGCTAAAAAAAATATGTGTCTATTATTTTAGACTCTATGTTTAATCATCTGGTTACCCTGAATTTGCTAAACGTGGCACTGGATTTTTGAATTCATGTGCTCTGCCTACCCCTCATGGGAATACAGGCGTGAGAATATGTATGTATGTATTTTAGACTACTTTATAACATACTAGCTTCTGCCCGCGGCTTCGCACGCGTTAAATTCGGGTTAACACAGAAGGGATTTCGGAATTATTATTAGGAAGCGCCCGCCAGAATAGCCAGCCGCCATTAGATTTTTTCCTACTTTCTCGACACTTATCGTCATATTTTGGAAAATTCAAACAAAATCTTTATAAATTGTAGCCTATGTGCTATTCTGATGTATAAGCTACATTACTATAAAGTTTCATGAAAATCCATTCAGTAGTTTTTGCGTGAAGGAGTAACAAACATCCATCCATCCATCCATACATCCATCAATCCATACATCCATCCATCCATACTCACAAACTTTCACGTTTATAATATTAGTAAGATTATATCAAAATGAATCAAGTTCAAGTCGGAGTTGGACAGTTGACTATCCTTTCTAGTCAGTTACGCGGTTTGTCTATAGATTTTGAAAGGTACACATGGCATGGTTAAATTAAATCTGGTATGCCTCCATATCTGACCTGCGACTTGAACTGCTGGAACTTGTCATGATACTCCCGCTGCAGCATCTGCAGCTTGGTGGGCTCGGCCAGCAGGTGCACGTCCACGCCGCGCGCGTGCGCCTCCCACGCGAACTGCTGCGCCGCCGCGTGCGCGCGCGTGCCGCCAGAGAAGCGGACGAAGTTCTCGCCCGCGTAGTCCGACCTGGGAGCAAGACAATGTGTAACGTCCGGGGCTTCGGAATTGGAATTCAAAATTGCATAATCAGTCGTTGATTGCACAGTGATGAGCGCAGAAGTGATTGAGAATTTTGTTCCCGAGGTCCCCTGTGAGGCTGACTTAGTCACCCTAAGTGTCCTTAAGCCTCGTTAAACATAAGATAAAAAAAAAAGTCAATGTATCCCCTCGGGGATAAGTTCGCCTGTACAATCAAAGAATTTTATAACTGTGCCACTTTGTACCGTTTCACAAGAAATGTCACTGTGACATACCATACTTTCTGCTAATCAAGGCAACATGAAACACACTATGAAAAGGTTCAAAGTGGCACAGGTATCAATTTCCTTGACTGTACGTAGTCCGACCTGGGGGCAGTGGTCACAAATGCCGCAAAGTGCTACAACATCTGAGCTTTTAGGATTCTAATTCAAAGTTCAAATTCAAAATTCCTATGAAAAATCCAAATTCAAAATTCCTATTAAAAATTCTAATTCAAAGTGCAAATTCAAAATTCCTATTAAAAATTCTAATTTAGAATACAAATTCAAAATACAAAACTTTATTTATGCAAATATCCTAAGAACACGTAGTTTCAGTGCCTGATGAAGCCAGCATGGGGCCAGAAATATAATATTTTTGATATGGCCAGCAGATAAAAAAATAAGGTTTTAGTTGATCATTTTGATGCTAATATTCTCTTCTTAGTAATTGTGACCAAATTGTGGCAAAAAAAACGTTGGTACGCAAGGCCCTGTAGCATTTACTACTCTTACTTTGCGGCTAATCCGGCACTGCGTCGTTTGCGAGTCTACCAGAGCTACCGAAAGACCATCATTACCAAGAAGAAAGCACCGTAAGAAACTTGACAGAAACAAGTAACAAGACAATTCCTCCTCCCATACTCCCATTCAGTATTTATACTCGGTGACAGTACTCACTCTGTAGCGTTCGGATCGGGGTTGTCCCTCATGGATCGGGTCTTGGGGTCGTAGTACGCGGAGTTAGGGTCGAGATTCCTCAGGTATTTGGCCGTGTCTTCTCTGATACGCAGGTTACGCACTGTGATACGCTGCTTGGAGTCCACCTGGGAAGAAAAAATGTGTCAAACAAGCTCTAGCAAAAAACAAATAGCCGTAGAAAGCATTGTGTTTCGAGTTTATGAGCTTTTACTAAACAAGTAAACATTTACACATAACCTTGAAAAATTATATAGGCGAACAGGGATAAGCGAATATTTTTACTGAACTAAGTTAAATACTTAGGAGAAATCAGCAAATTTTGCTAATAAGAATAAGGTAAAATGAGATTATTTAATATCCTAACCAATTTAGGTTAAATTTTTGATTTGCAAGTGTTTATATTAGTAAAAAATATGTCATACCTTTGTGCCAGGCATGTCAACTTCATCTACGTATTTGTCTTCGTCTTCCTCCGCATTATCATCATCCTCCGTTGCAGTAGGATCTAAAAAAATAATAATTAAAGTATAATTTTAAGACATTAACCCTAAATTTTACACTATTTTAATAAGTTCATGGTTCAAACCTCTGTTACTCTGTAGTCTCAAAAAAAAAATCTTGAATTATGTTCATAGTCCACTGTACATATAAAATCTTACTAGGTTGTTTTTCAATCTTAGTTTTTGAAAACAGATCAGACAGACACAGAACGGATACAGAGTTAATTTTTTTTTTGTTATTTATTCACAAAAACTTTTCTCCATACCTTGCTCCAATTTCTTTGCCCTCAGCTCCCTCTTAGCCTCTTCTATTTTCTGGTACTCTTCGATGATGGCCTTGTGCTCAGAAGGGTCGTACCCATTCCACCGATCCCGCTTGCCATCGTAGCTCAGGTTCAGATCAGGTTGACTGAACTCGTCGGGGGCTATACCAGCATTTGTGAATTTGGCACCAATCTGAAAACAAAATGAAGTGTAAATTAAAAATTAATTTGTATGAAAATTTTACTTAATTTCAATTTATTCAGGATTTATTTACTCGCAAACAGGATGACTACACACCACAATTACATCAATTTAGAAAACTGTGATCGGTAAAATTTGGAATGTGAAAAGAAGATTGAAACCTGATAGAAAGCATTGATTACTTTCAAAAAAGTACTAACCAATTTCTATTGCAAGTAAAATTCTAATCATGCAACCAATTTTATACATTAAACTACCGTGAGACTCACACATGTTGAAAATTACCGGATAACTCACGTTAAATAAATCGAGTTTAGCTCGACATGTTTCGGACTAATTCATGATTAATTAATGAGTGATGATTAATTGATGAATAATTGATGACGATTAATTTAATTAATGAGTCGCGCGCAGAGAGCCGAGGTGCGCAGTTCGCGTTTAGTAGCAGCAGCTGCCGCGGCTCCTAGATGAAGGGCTACGAATTAGTCCGAAACATGTCGAGCTAAACTCGATTTATTTAACGTGAGTTATCCAGTAATTTTCAACACATGCAACCAATTTTAAAGTTATTTATTAAATAAGTTAAAAGCATTTGTAAGTGAAGACTTTCCTGATTTTTAAAGTTGATTTTGAAAGAAACTTTAAATTAACTTACCTTTCTTGGCCTGTCTAGACAATCTTTCTTTTTATGAGTCATAGCACCACAGTTTTCACACGCTCCTTTTCTAAATTTCGTTGCTACTTTTGTCTGAAATTAAAAATATACCATTTCAATTTAAAACAAAATTACTATAATTCTTTTAGTCATAGAGAAATGATGGAGAGTGCAAACATCACAGCTGTATTCCCTAATGGGGTAGGCAGAGCACATGAAACATTACATAGACAAAGCCATGATAGTGACTATTTGACACTTCACAGTCACTTTTTTAGCATAGTTTTAGATTTGAAAAGAAGTGGAAGAGGTATAATATTGACTAGAATATAAGATAACAATTAATCACTAAGGCTAGAGTTGAATAGCAGCATATCCACACTTCCAGTCACTAAAATAAGCATCAACTACTGGTCTTTGAGATGAAAACATGGCAAGCGAAACACACCTTATCAACACCTTTATTGTAAAAAGTGTCAAGCTTGGTGAAGCCTGCCTCCCGGTCCTCCTGAGGCCTCTGGTGCTTCAGGGTCGGGCCCGCAGTTCCATAGTACCATGGCGCAGACGATATATACTGCGGAATGTGTGGGTTTATATCCTTGCCTGAAATATAAAGTGAAAATGTGAAACGAATTCTGTTGACATTACGCCGAAGTACTGAATATTTGGTTGTTTTAGCAAGTTATTGACAGATTCTTAATCTGTAAAAAGCAATTTTGGTTGTACAATTCGTAGTACATAATTTCATGTTGACCGTTCAATAACAACAGGTTAGTATTTAAGACATTTTTAGGTTAGAAAACCATGAAATACCTGTTTCGTCGACAGCTGCGGGTGCTGTACCAGCCTTTCGAGCTTCTTCTAACTCTTTAGCCTTCCTCCAGTCCTCACGAGACTTCTTTTTGGGCTCATCGTCGTCTTCGCCAGCGTCGTCTTTATTGCGCAATATTTGCGAGACGGACGCCCGTGTTGTTGAGGACATACTCATTTTGACAACAAAAACATACACGACTTCTCTTCATAAAGTATTTTCAGCATGGAACAATTCACTGAATAAGTAAACACATTCATCAAAAACAATAAATATCTCGCAGAATCCGTGAATCCGTGATGTCATGTCAGATGTCAGTTACTTTTTTTTTCACAGTAGCAATAGAGCACAGATAAAGAAATTATTATATCGGATTCCTACATTTTTCGCAAGTTGCTTTTTAAAGCGCCATTTACACGACATAATATTGATTACGCTACTCCGTCATAGATGGCGCTGTCCGTTATAATTTAACGGCTCATGAATGGAAAACTTTATAAAAATAAAAACTTTTGGCGTTGGAAAACAGGCGCTCTTTTTGGCGGGCTTTTCAACAGGGCGGTCATAAAATTTTCTC
>BHDV01010544.1:0-17255 GCA_005406045.1 Adoxophyes honmai
GCCGTTATGTAAAACGGCGGTTTATACAATCCGCCTGCGACATTAACACATAACCACGTCAAATAGACAGAATATGGTTCTCATTATGTATCTACCTCCATTAGGCAGATACATTTTTCTACTCCCTATAGTTTGTTAAAGCCATCTACGAGAACGAGGTTCCTATTTATTATGCATGTAAGACATAATTAACTTCCCTGTGCCCTCTACTTGTTAATTCTAATTCACGAAAAGGATCTCCATACACTGTCCCATGCCCACCACTTTCAGTGAACGTTCTCGGATATCCTCAGCAGTCCGATTCTGATAGTAAAACTTAGTAGAAACTGCCACTACGGTACATCTAACAACTTCTAACGAAGAGCGGGTTGTAACAAAGTGGAAAGACGCAGTTGCGTTGCGATTTTATTCCGAGAATCAGTGCACAGTGCCTTAATTGAGGATCGTCCAATCCCGCTCGAGGCCTATCCCATCCGCCTTACAGCTCGGCACAGTAATAAAATAAGCAGTTTTTCCGATTCACCGTTTTATCTTGTCGCTTCGTATTCTTCAGGCAACTTTCGTTCGGAGGGATTCGAGCGGCGGTCTCTAGCGTATTCCGGGAGGAATTAGCTTTGCTTACCATGCGCGGCGGAAATCGAACGTTACGAGCTGCTCGGAGCTGCTGCTTGCTTAATTGGTAATTGTAACTTGTAACTAAGCCGATAAATCTTGAGGCTTAAAACTTGTACTGTACGGTAAAGCATAAATGCTTATTTCTATTTAGATTCAGGGGAACAAATATGAACGCCCACGGCGGATTCTATACTCAGGAGAATGTTCCCTTATTTTGTAAGTGACCCAGCAACAAAGCGGGTTTTAATCAAGAAATCTTTAGCAAAGTTTAAATCTCTTAGCCTTGAAACTCTTGAAAGCATTTCCGTTCTAAGATTTCGGATATTCTGCTACACAAAGACAGAATTAAAGGAAACTAGTTCTCCAGCTGTTTCGTTAGAACTGTGATCAAACAAAAGTTGTTGAGAAGTATTTGATAGGTATTAGGTATCACTCCAGTCATATTTAGTAGGCGCTAGGTGTACCAAGGTATTTACCTGCCCATTCGAATGAATCTTGAGTTATGAAAAGCAAAGTTTTACAATGTAAATACAAAATCTTCTCACAAATCAAATAAGACGCCGCAGCTTTAATTTTACATTTAAATCAGTTCAAAGTTTCATTCTGCAACATTTCGACGAATGTACTGTTTGAAAAATAACCTTTAAAAAATTAAAATACCTACTAGGTATACATAATATAAAGTCGTCACCTGCTTGAAAAGATATGTTGATTATGTATTATGTAATATGTATTGCTATATGCAGTATTATGTCCACTTTATGTATGTTTATGTATGTTTGAATAATTAAACTGTTGCTCTTTATTAGGTAATTAATGAATGTTTTTGTTCACAATGCTTGAGGCTTTCATAAGCTACAATATTTATGGTCGTATGGAATTCATACACTGTATAAAGTCGCAACTTGGTTAAAACATACGTGTTGGCGCGTATTCTATTTCTCTGGAGAGTAGTGTGACTTCGGTTTGGCACGGCGCGGATTTATGTCGGTACCCCCAGCGTCAATATCGTTCAAGAGGATTGACGGGTAAATTTGCTACATATTTATTTATCTATAAATATTTTCCGATTCAAAATAAATTCTTATAGAGTTAACACCATCACAACTTCGACTGAGAAAATTTTGCGGTGCAGAGATCCACACAAATGGAACGTCCAATGCAGCGCCGAGTCGATGGCGTATCTTCAAAATGGATTTTATGAAAATTTCACCTTTTCCTATGTCAACTTATCAGCCTATAAGTGGCAAATTTCATTACACGGACATTTGAAAATATACGCTACATTTTATATTTATCTTAGCCATATACTCGCAGGTACTTGCGCAAATACGGATGTAATTAAATGTGTTCTACCTGGATAATTAAGAAGGGAAATTGAGTTTTCGATTGGAATGGCATTTGCCGTTTTTGCCTTAAAAACACAGAGTACCCTCATCTAATCCTAATTTGTCGGAGGGCAGCGCTCGGCGCGAATTCATTTAGGGCCTCTGAAGGCTGCGAGGCCGAGTGCTCTTCGCCGCGGAACACTATGCAAATTATAAGCTATTCAATAAACCCACTATTTTCCTAAAATTTTGGCGAAACCACTTAAAATTCGGGACGGAGGTTAGGTTCACGTAGATAAGCGGCAGTTGAAGAGGTTCAAGGATCCTAAATCCTAAATATCAGTTCAACAGCTTGGCAACACAGCATTACAGAAGCACAAAACAGAGCAGACACGTAATCTTGTAGGTACCTACTTGCTTAGAAGAATACATGGCTGTACTAAGGTATTGCATCGGATACTGTAAATACTGTAATAGACGTTATGTTTTTAAGTAAGAATTCTATGCCGCCGCTAGGTACATACTTGGTTATAAATTAGTGTCCGACCGAAACTGGTTTTGCGGCCGAAACCGAAACCGAAACCGAATGTTCGGCAGTGGCTTCAGTTTCGGCCGAAACCGAAACCGAAACCGAAACTCACGTGGTCAAGTATAAACTTCCATAAAATTGAGACAATTATATTAAAAAAAAGAAAAAAAAGGCCAAGTACGAGTCGGACTCACGCACGAAGGGTTCCGCACCATTGACTAGGTAGGTAAATTAAAAGCGAATTGAGTTTAAAGCGAATACTAGATCTAGTTCAATTTTTTTTCTTTACTTCACTTTTTTTTTGTTTTATCATAACCTTATTTTAGAAGTTAGCGTTAGCTTTGAACATTAAACTACCGTGAGACTCACTCATGTTGAAAATTTACGGATAACTCACGTTTAATAAATCGAGTTTAGCTCGACATGTTTCGGGCTAATTCGTAGCCCTTCACTTAGGAGCCGCGGTGGCTGCTGCTGCCAAATGCTCACTGCGCGCCTCCGGTCTTTTCGCGCGACTGCTCGTGCTTGACGAAACTAACACTGGAACTCGACTATCCTCGTTATTATCGTCACTTATATTATTGTCAAAAATAGGGTAGCACGTGAAACCACATCACTTTGTAAAGGCACCTCTACACTCGCTGTTGACGCAGTACGAGATTCAAATCCGTCTTCCAACTCGGAGACCCCGACCAACCACTAACTCGATTAAAATTTGAACGTCGAGTAATCTCTATAGCTTCATGTAAATTTCGTTGAATGTAAAGTTTGACCAAACCATCCAGAAATGGCATATGCCCGTCTCTTTCCATCTCCACCGTGAACTTAACCTTCTCGTGCACCGTGTTAAGGTAGTTGGTAAATTGTGACAAACTATCTCTTGACACAATGGCAAAAATGTCATACACGTATCGCCACCAATATCTAGGAACCACAGGAGCGTTGTTTAAGGCTTTATCCTCCAACCACTCCATAAAAATATTGGCAGTGACAGGAGCTATCGGTGAACCCATGGCCACTCCATCAATTTGCAAATAATATTCACCGCGTCAAACCAAATATCCACTTTTCAGACACAACTCTATTTCCTCCATATATATGAAGATGAAGATGACGAAAAATTCGATATTATTAAACGTGAGTTATCCGAAAATTTTCAACAAATTGATCATCTTTGATAATCATTTTAGCGAACTTATTTTATTATTATGTAAGGTGCGTAACATAGGTTATGATAACAAATCAACAAGTATAATTAATATATTTAGTAACAAATTTATACTTATACTTGTTCTTTTTTATAACTAATTATGTAATTAAAAATAAAAACAGTGTTTTTGACATACTTATTAAACAAACACAACACGTGTTGACACGTCTACACGAGCAAATCGCACTGATTTAGGTAGTTGCCGGCGGATTTAGGCGAGCGACGCCCGACGTTAGCCGAGCGCGACCCGAAGGTACGATGTTGTAAGTTTCGGCGCGGCCGAAAGGTTCGGCCGTTTTTGGCCGAAACCGAAACTCGGGCCGAAACTTGATTTTTTGGCCGAAACTGGCCGAAACCGAAACCGAAACCGAAATTTCGGTCGGACACTATTATAAATGGAAGCTCAAACTCATTGCAAGTTGACAACTTCTCTCGAGTTTCTTTTCGTTTGTTATTGTTGCGGTAATTTGGTACAGTTTGTGAGCTCAGTGGGTACGAGCAAAGGCAGTAAGAATGTAACAGTAGGCTAAGAATAAATACACTCGTGTTCAGATTTGGATCGAATGAAGAAGAAGTTCTATTCTTGCTTGTACCTAGGTATACAGGATGCTGCGTATAGCTACCTCATATTTTGTAAGATTTAGAGTAAAGAGTGACATTGGAACAATCCGCCAAAAACGGGTCAGAATTTCGTGTAAAATATTGCCGAATTACTTATAACGTGTTCATTAAATATTGTGTACTGTGTAGATATTTCAAAGAATCGTGCGATGCTCGCGGTGATCTGTGTGCTGTGCCGAAGGTGGAGCGGCTAGGTGTCGTAAACACGCCTCTGGGAAATTCTTGACGTCTTCAACCGATCCCGCGCGCGCTGAGCCAGCGACTCCGGCGTCCCATTCGCCTCTTCGCCTTAAGTAGCTTTCTTTTCGTTCTATGCATACAAAAGCAAATAAACGCGTGGCTGTGATAATAAGAATGGAAGTTGGGCCTTTGTCAGTCAACTGAGGGGGCGTAGAGCGCTCGAGAGAAATGCTTGCGTTGTTTCTCGTCGGATTAGGCTCTTTGATAAGTTAAACGCTTAGGTAAGAAGTGTCTCGGCAGAAATGATTTGACAGATCTTTATGAATGTTATCACTTAATTTTATGATGCAAATTATGCTATCTGCAAAATGAAAATAGTGGAGTGGTATACCTATGTCGTACGAGGAAACAGAAAACCTGCTTTCGATAGCTGCGTAGCTTAATGTTTTACCTTTTATTTGTGAAACACGACGATATTATTTGTAAAGTTTCAATTTGTGTTTTAAGCTCACATTTAATTTGCCTCAGATACAGGCTACTTTATTTAGTATCCTATTTTAGGCTTTTAGATTAATTAAGAATCAACAATACAATACAATTAAGAAGCAATAATACATGGAAAGAGGAAAACTGCGTTGCTGAGTCACTTGGTGATATGCGACTAGCACTAGCACGATATCTTCCTTCGACATCCAATAAACCAAAATTTACAGGCCTCCGTAATCTCTATTTCGAAATTTAAAAGTGTGACTAAAGCAGGGTTGGCGAAGCTTCGTAATAGAACGGTGTATTAGTTATTTTACATACTTAATAAGTTCTCGTACTGTATGTATTGTTCAATCTAATCCTATTTATAGCACCTTTCTTTGTATTAATAGTTAATAGTCGTCCGATGGTAATTTACCTGAAGGTAAGCTTGACTGCGGCTAGTGATTTTAGAACCATATCAAAATTACATCGCACCTATATTCCTAAACGGGCTAAGCTGAACCCACGAAACGTTGCGAAGACAAAGCCTTGTTCATTTCAGGTAGCCGTTTTGAGTACAATTTTGAGTTTAAAAATGGTTAACATTAAATGAAATGTAAAGTATACCTACATATATTTCGTATCGTGACCGAGTGTGCGCCGTATAAATATCAGGTTGAGATTTAGTGGATGCGGCGCGGCCCACCGTGGGAAATATGAAAATTGGAAATGCTCCGCGGGAAATAAATTCCGCCCCTATTTGTAAGAGAACCTCAATATTCTGTAAGTAGGTACCTTATAAGCACCATCGCTGGCTGTGGCGCTAGCCGGGGAGGATAATTGTGTTCCTAGTGCACGTGTAAATGTACTTTGAGTATCTTAATCCCCGTCTAGGGAATTAGAGGTAATAATATGTATTTGGAATTTCATTCCGCTATCAGAAGTTTCATAAAGATAACTAGTTGTACATTTTGATTTGCATGTATGGAAATTAATTGAAAGCTCTACAAGAGCCGTGAGACATTTCAGTGTTATTGGCAAGGGGCCGCTAGTGAATTAACTAACAAAATTAATGTCCAAAAGCAATTTCACAAGAAGCGAAATTACTTAATGTTATTTATAGCGATCTATGAAAGATTTGACAATTTGACAAATTTGATTTTCAGAAATGATTCCTTCCTACTAAGTTAGCTACTTACTTATTAGTATTACTTAATTCGTACCATGATCGATAAAATTAGGAAAAAATTAGCCGTGAAACAGAGGTCTCTTTAAATATTTAGAGTAATCACTGCAGGTGGCCATTAAAAAAAAAAACGAAGGTGTTGCCACTAACTTCACGGGAATACAAATACATACATACACACACAAGTCTGTGTACATCACTTTACAAACACGTAGGCGGGTTCTTTCTTTATTGTTATGTAAATAGATACGCACTTGTCCCTGCAAATTAGAACAAAAACTTGGCTTGTATATTTAAAAGGGCGGGCGAGGCTTAGGAGAGCCCTCGCGGTAAACCGGTTAGTCGAGTGGGGTCGGCAGACCTTAACCCGTCAACTTTAATGCGCCCAACTCGCCCAGACCCTCTTATACCCAACTAATTAGTCAATTGAATATATCCTTGATAGGTATTTTGTCTCTGCTAATTTTTAGGGTTCGTGATGAAATCAAACCTCTAAAAGTCTAAAGGTTGATATTACGATGAGAATAGAATTTACCCTCGGAATCAGTCTCTTACTCGCTTTTTCGTACGAAAAATTGATTTAATCGCGACTCAGGATCCTACAATCATGAAATTTGTTATGAAGCTACTCCATGTGGCAAAACTAAATTGTGATTCGATTGAGATATTCGACCACATCGGATTCCCTATAATCCTGTTTTCTTATACAACGTATGTATTCCGACAACCTTGTGGATATAATGTATTCGGGTAGTTGTGAAATACTGTAACTGTCAAGCAGTCGCACTGAAAGAGTGACGGCACGCATTCCGCGTCTATCCGCTGCCTATGATGAGTCATGAATTGTCGAGCTAATCTCGCGTTTCAGACGTGAGTGTATCAGTTTTATTTTACTATGGGTGAGTCTCGCGGTAATTTTATGTTTAAAATATGTCTAACAAATAATAGTAAGTAGGTACCCACTGATACAAACTGATAAAATGTTTCAGTTCATAAACAAACTGACAATATTGTTTGGTACATTTCAGTGCACGTGCTCCCGGTAACTGCTAACGCTTTTATCGCTCTGTAATGTCAATAGTAGGTACATAAGTTAGTATTTTTCAGGAGTAATGTCGCCGCTGTTTTCGGGTACGGCGGTAAGAGGCGGCAAACTGCCTGCTTAGTATTCTGCGGCGGGCCGGCGCCTCCCGATTTAGAGCAGACAGGCCTCCAGACCCGCCGCCTGTCTCCATACGTCTTCCTTCAACGTGATTTTTATTACTTCACCTTCTGATTGGAAACATTTCCTTGGTTTTTGGCTGACGCAAGAATTTCCTCGGACGTAATTCAATTTTAGTTCTTTGGGATGTCACACGCGCGTCTCTATCGGGACGTGCCTAAGAAAACATTCCAAGTGATAGAGTTATGTTGAAGAGAGTGAGGTCTCATGGACTACTCCAATATTTAGCTAGAGCTTTTGTCATGAGACTTTAATGAAATGACCTTCGGAATATTACTTTTAAATATCAGTCCACGTGCTTTGGAGCAAAATGCACAAAACATAGAATGTACACGTACATTCTTACGTGTAACCTATGGCAAAATCTGCCTTAGGCTTTTCGTGCACACCACATAATCGAGAAACATGCGGAAAGGACAAAATGTACTTACAGTCTTAGAATGTACGAATAGATCTAAAGTGCGTATTATCCGATCATAACTTTTTGCTTTAAGTGCGTTGCGCTTGTTTCACAATAATATGCGATGTGCATACAATAAACGTTTTCCAGATTTTGTCATTAGCTACGTTTTTCTTGCAGGTAGGTACCTACTTAGTTGTACGTTTTGAGTTTTGAGCAGGTATTTTGCTTTGAAGTGATTCCATGAGACGTTTGGATTTTTTCAACTAGGATTTTTTCCTACTTTAAATATTGGGTTTAAATTAATGGTCGTAAATATATGACCAGTGCATGCAGCGATGTGACACAAGCATTGTGGAACTAGACGGAGATGAAAATTGGCACAGGTTACCAGCACGACCGTACTCCTCTTTACAACCTTCTACCGCGTCAAGTGAAGCATTTCAACTACATATACCTGTTACCTACTATGCTTATGTTTCAGAAGTTGATTTGAGCGCGGAATCAAGTAAGGTAAAGTCACCGGTAATGGACAAAGAACCAGTAATGGACAATGACTCTTATTTACTACCCACTAAGGAAAAGTCATTTGTTTTACAACAATCAATTCACAACTCTATGGTCTTTAAATTATGAATGAAGTGTCCATCACTGGTGCTTGTCAGCTTGAACCGTCCATAACTGGTGCCGTTACCTTATATCAAATCTTAAATTAGTTAAACTTTTCAGAGAATTTCTTTTAAATTTTACACATAAGTATAATGATTCTTTGTGATTTTTTTAATGAAACGTTTCGATAGGTACCTACTTAAATGCACGTAAATGCTGCATAAAATTTATACTGTACTTCATCTGCATATACATATATCAAAACAGGCTCATCACATCGCCAGATATAAAAAGGTTTGCCAAACACTCGCCCGTTCACTGTTTAAGGGAATCAAATAAAGCAGAGAGAATTGTCAGTCAGCTGCCTGCGGAATAAGAATACAGGACTTCTGCGATAAACCAAATCGAACGATTGATTGCTTTGATTCCGCGAACATGCGTGTTTTTTAAGGGGCGGTTGTATCAACACAAACATAATGCATAGAGATCTATATTTACACGTATGTGTTGCGTATGTTGCTGGTTGCTTTTTTCTCCATTGGAATTTTATAGCAAGTAGGTACTGTAAGTATGGATAAGTCATAAACTAAGCTTGCTAACTTTTAGGGTTTTAACATGTACTTACCTCCAAAGGAAAAAATAACCTATAGACTTCGTTGTCAGTCTGTCAGTCTGGTAACGCGTGGAGATATAAGTACATAACATTGGAATGTATACCAAAACTAAGGGCTGCACCAAAAATATATGAAATTTAGGTATTTATGCAATTTATTGGAATCTTCCCCATTATGGTATGGAAGCCTTCGTGCCCACGTCCAATTTGGCCGGGTTTTTAAAACAATTTCAATCCATTTTATAAAAGCAGAGCACTAGCTGTTGTGGTAAGTTTCAGGCGGCTTCATTGCATGTGTTCTAATGTATTAAAGCTATGTAATGTTTTCTGCCGGAAATGCACCATGTAGCTTAATAAACGGTGAGCGAGGTCAAAGCAAAGCTACCTGGTTGCATCAGTGCCTAGCCGGGTTAAAAAAATAAACAACCCTAATGACACAACTATCATATTTTTATAGTATAGTTAGGCCCTAGTCCATCTTCCGTCTCTGTCGGCGAGATAGACTAACTCACTGTCTAACTAGATACGTCCGAAAATGACACCTAGTCTATGTCGCGTATATAAATAACAGTGCTAAGCCTACTGGTGGAAAAAGCGTCAGTGCATACGGGACTTTAGCGTTCGAGACGCGGACGCTGGCGCGACGGACGACCGGGAGCCACAAGTGTTCCAATTAACAGTTATCTACTGCTGACTGCTGACATGGTGTTTATGCGATTGTGGGCAAAATGGTTTTGTTGCCTGAAAAACGCTCTAACCCGCCTAATTCCATCGCTTTTCTTTACCTATACAGCTACCTCAAAAATTTCAGACTTATTCCAACATTTGTGTAAGTAAATAAAATATTACAGGTTATTCTAATCTTTATTTACAATAAAACTTGCATCAGAACGACAATTCAATCTAACAAAATTTGTTCGCCGCGACCTGCAGCGAGCTACGGTTATTGCAAATGCAACAATATATTCAGCTTAACTCTGCCGCTCGATACCACATACTTGCATCAGTCTACGATTCTAATAATCGACCCAAAATTTGTAACCTAAATGAGAACGCTTCAAGCTAGTTCGGATGGATATGGTAATCCTGCATTGAGCAGATTAGGTTTGGTATTACGGAGGAAATGCTATCCGCAATGCAAAAGCGCCGTGATCGCATCGCTCATGCTCGAGTTCACAACTGGCTGATGTTGTTCTCATAAGCTGAGCAGGCCGAGTCGCCAGCGGCGCCAAGCGCCGCTGCCCGCCGCCCGCCGCAAGCCCGGTGCATGTCTCGCGTTATGAAATGGGAATTAAATTGTCTGTGAAGAATACAACAGGATTACCGTTTATTCCTGCTCGTGCACTGAAAAAGTCAAACTTTCCTGAAAAACTTGCATTGCTGCTCTACGCCCAGGCGATGAATCAAAGCCAGAATTGAAAACGCAATAGAAGGTGTGCAGCAAGCAGCGTCGCGGCCGTGCCGGTCGCCGGGCGGCGCGTGGTCCGGGTCCCCGCAGCGATGCAGCCAAGGCTTGGCATGCTGCTCCGAGTTTGTATATCGTAAACACTCGCTGGATTACGGCAAGCACTGCCAGATCGAAATTGGTCTTATTATTTGAAAATTTTCTGAGAATATCTGTTATTATTTATCTTTGGCCTTCATTTTTTTTTCTTACCGAAGAAATCGAACTCATTAAAGAAATAAGAAGCTGGCTTCGATTTCATGTAGAATGCCTCGGGCTTTTTAGGTTCACCTCGTAAATTAGAAGCAGCAATGTCATCGAAATAGTAATCATTAACCTTTTTGACTTTATCCCGATTTAATGTTACGGGGTTGGGTTGACGATTAGATTCAGGAGGCCCTGTGCTCTTAGTGTGAGGTTTTAAAGTTCTAGATGTAGGGGTAACAGTCGCGATTGAATGAAGTTTATCACGATGTACATTAAAAAATAATTCATCAGATAGTTTCTGACCATTGAATAATTCACTATTCTTTGTCAAATTTCCATGAAATTTACCTATTTTACCGTTGCTTATGGTATGATTATTCCATGGCTTATAATGTGTTTGGCTTGAAACACCCTTTTTACCAGAAACGTTCCCTATTTTCACATTAAACAGCGTATCTATTACATTTTCCCTCAAGCGTTTTTTGGGGTTTTCGGTTGGCTTACTTCTGCTTTGAGGCAGCAGACTAACATTTAGGCTACCTTTAGAAGGTTTATAATGATTCTGTTTTAATTGTCTGCTTCGTGCAGTTTTCTGAACTTTATTCATTGCGTTGATTACATTTTCCAGCTCTTGTAATGATAACATTGATTGTGACGCGGCAGCTACAGCTACTTCATTTTCGAGATCGAACAATTGTTCATTACTGGCTCTCAAATATCCATATTTAGAGAAATGTCGCAAATCTTTTCTCAAGGGGGACCGTACAAATCTCTCCCAGTAAGAACGCGGCGCAAAACTGTTTTCGCTAAGGAAGGGCTCCGTTTTACTGTTCGTCAGGGGAATGTCTAATTCGACTTCACCCACGACGTCAGGATGTATTTCTCTGATGAGTGTAGCAATTTGCCTTCCTAGATTGGTGTAATAGATGTCATCAGGTTTCGGACAGTCATTAAACCTTCGACGCGTCGGAAGGTTGGCTTGCAGGCGACCTGGTGTGAGGGGTTGCCTGTTTGCCCTTTTATATAATTCTGGAGGTTTTATATCTCTGACTGAGCTGGATATGATTGGATTAACAGATATTGAAGGCATGGACTTAGTCTGGTTATTGTCAACTCTGTGGATAAGTTGAGTCAAATATTTGAAATCGACATCATCGTCGTATGGTGGTAAATCGTCTTTGTCTTGGCCATGCATATCTTCCTCGATTGGTTGTTGGAAGAAATTATCAGGTGGAAACATTGACGGATCTTGAGGAGAATCAATAAAATGGTTCTTTTTAGGATTTCCTGGATTTCTACCCATTTCTCCCATCCTCTTGATCATTTGCTGTTTATTGTTCCTATTCTTTAAACGTTGTAGCTGTAAAAAAAATATATTAAAAAAGGTAGCTACAAGTATATTGCTTCGTTTTCTTTCATTTACAATTTTTTACTTATTACTTACAAGTTTCTTTCTGCCTTGGCTTCGTAAATGCTTTCTCATTGTTCTGAAAAAATAAATTCAATCGCTTAGTCATGCAGGTTAGTGTTAGGCTACTGTTTATACAGAAAAAAAAAACATACTTTTGGATACATAAAATTATCGTTTAAGTTGGTTGGTGCTGTTGAACTTAATTCGACACTGTCGCTCATATTAAATACAATTAGAAATAGCTATTCTATAATAAACACCACAAATCAGTACATTGAGATTGCAAAATGAACAGGTAGAGTAAACAATACGAGGTATTAACGCTTAAAGCGATTTCTGCCAGATAATATATGGTAATTATAATTATGTACATAGATATAAGTAAGAACAGGTTAATCAACTCAGCAGCGGTAAATTTACTGGTAAGCTTGAAATACGGAATGTTCCCGCGGGAGAGCGATAAGCACAGACGAAGTCACGGGCAACAACTAGCTCATAACAAAGTCAATAAAACATGCGTTTGGAGAGAAAAACTTACGGGTCTGTAGTTACATCTCCTTCCGTAGTCGCGTCAGATGTTGGACCGTCCGTCTCATCCGCCGGCGCTGTCGTCTTAGAGTTGTCTTCCCTCGTTGTTGCAGCTGTGGTTCCTGGTTCTGTCGTCGTTCCCGGGCTCTGTGTCGTCGGAGTACTGTCATTTTCAGTGCAGTTATTTATCACTGTTGGTTAATAGGATAGGTATAGTATCATCACTCTAAGAATAAAAATATCATACCTAAGGATGCAATATAAAACAATACTATGACACAAACCTAGCGGAGGTCCTATTATTGGTTGTATGGGAGGCACAGGAACTATAGGATACATAGGCATGGGTGGAGCCGGTAATCCTATGGGTGGGTAAAAAGGCGTCTCGACGTTCGGTAAAAATATAAAGGACGGTAGCGGTGCCTTGGGTTGCTTGCTGAAGACCACTATCTTGCGGTGTCCGTGGTCCTTGTTGGGGTCGTTGTCGTGGTTGCGCGACACCAGGTCCTCCTCCCAGCTCTCCCAGGTGCCGGAGCTGTCCCGGGAACGAGACCCCGAGTCTGAGCTCGACGAATCAAACATGCTATCATCTTCAGAAATCCGTAGTAACTTTCTTCTCAGACCACGTTTCGTTGATTTTTTTAAATTCTTCTTTTTCTTACTCTTAGTCCGTTTTTTAGCCCCACCACTCCTCCTGGTCTGTCCTAAAAGTTCGTCGTCATCAGTTTTGTTTATGACTTGATTCTCTATGGTTTTAAAGAACTGGTTGTAGAGCCAGTCGCTGAGGTCGCCGGTGTCCTTGGTCACTTCGTCGACGTGCGGGTCCAGCGAGTGCGGCGGCGGCGGCGGCGGCGCCTCGCTCTCGGTCGACGGGGGCTGCGTTGCTGCCGCGTAATGCCGTTTAAAGTCCTGAGTTAACTTCATGCTGAAAACGAACAATCGAACTAAGTAAATGTTTTCTATTTAAAAATAAAACTGTGGAATAAAACGGATACACTCAGTTTCATATCAAGATATTTCGACATGTTTCGGGTCTATTCGTGATCCGTCATCGGGTCGGGAGCAACGCGCCACATCGGCTGCATCACTACGCATCACCGATCTTTCCTACCCACATTTTCACCGTCAAATTGAGAGCAGCGTAGCGCGCAGTATGTATACATCCGCAGCCGCTGTGGTGCGTTGTTCCCGATGATGGGTCACGATTTGACCTGAAACATATCGAGCTAATCTCGACTGTATGACGTAAGTGTGTTCGTTTTATTTCACTAAATATTTTATTTTTAACAAAAGTATTAATTGTTTGTATTAAATGTTAGTGTTACTTGGGTTCACAAATTTTGGTGTCTGTGTCGAAATAGTATCCAGGAAAGCAGTGGCAGCCGACCACGCAGCCCGGGATGCCTTCGATGCAGTACTCGAAATTCCCGTGCGGACCACACTCTGAAACAACACAACACTGAAAATGAAGTTCTTAAGAAACAGTTTTAATTAGGTACTAATTTACACATTTTGTTTAAATACCGAATCTTCCTTTTGCATAGCTGTTCATGAACAAAAGAACGAATATGATGATAATCATTGGAACACTTAAATACTCGTAACTTTAAACATAAAAATCATAATTAGCTAATTTTGTTTTTGTGCAAGCAAATGTAGTAAGAGTTTAAACATATTTATTAAATTAAAACGATTTTTATTTTATTAACTTGACTAGCGTGCATGAGTTCTTGTCATTGTATGGCTATCGAAAACTGAGTCAAATTTGTTAAAAAGATAAAAAGAGACTGTTCGAGCTACGCGATACAATGGTAGTTTCCTCTAGCATTTTTATTGGACAAGCACAAAGAGCTCATTGAAATGATAGCAAAAGGGAAGCAACATTAGGTGGATTGAGTATGGTACATTGATTACAGCTTGGGCTTATCTTTCACATTTTCTTCTCACTAGTCTTTACATAATGCCCCTTTTATAGACTGCGTCATAAACCATTAATGTAGAATATAATATTTACCTGCGCGGTGTCGGGATAAAATAATACTTCTTCATTTGTTCCGTGGATGTTATAAGAGGCGACTAAGGAAATAGGTTTAGTTATGCTTTAGGCGACAGACCAGCAACCTGTCACAATATGTACTACCTCTTTCATCTGTTTTCAAGCCTAGAATTATTCTAGAAGTTGCTGCGAAGCGTGAAATGGTCATAATCATGATTTGTCTATGTCACGTTTAGTGTGCTCTGCCTACCCCGTTTGGGAACATAGGCGTGATTGTACGTATAATATTTTACTTTATTACTATGACATATTCTGAATATATGTATTCACTTCACCTTATACTTCACATTGTGTTTAAAAATCGAAGTGTATGTAAGAACTAAGTACCTACAGTATGATTTTGACGCGACGCCTCTCAATGCTACAGTTGTTAAATACCTAACTAGCGGCCAGTCCCGACTTTTTCCTCTTACTATAGATCATAGGTACTTTGTAAATATTTTCGCATTATAGCTTACCTCATCGTTACACAGGCCATACTTACAATATGTTTACAATATGTTTACATACCATACTTTATATTACATTAGTCACATGAGCCTAGGCCAAATAATGCGACTTGAAATAAAAAAACCGGCCATGTGCGAGTCGGACTCGCGCACGAAGGGTTTCGTACCAAAAACAGCAAAAACACGTTTTTTTTCTATGGCAGCCCCCCTTGATTATTATTATTATTTTGATTTTAGTATTTGTTCAAAATTTCAACTCTCTAGCTGTCACGGTTCATGAGATACAGCCTGGTGACAGACGGACAGACAGACAGACAGCGAAGTCTCAGTAATAGGGTCCCGTTTTTACCCTTTGGGAACCCTAAAAAAGGTAAAATACTAAATTAAACCGACGTAACATGAACTTTTATTACTTCTCATAACTACGGGAAGGTTCATTCTATATTGGCAAATATTTTGTGGCATAATCTACATTATTGTGTCTAGCCATATTAGGCTTTGCACATAAATAAACATGACTGTTATCTCAGAATCTAAATGTGAAGTTGGACTAGTCCGATTATTATTAGGTTAAGTACCTATATCATGAACTTTGCTCTGAATCGCGTCTACGCACAAGCTAATGCAGAACTAGAATATAAAATTGGTTATCGAAAACTGCAACTTACTTGTACTTTATTTTAGCTTTTTGTATGATTGGTACTTTTGCGTTTTTCAAATAAGTATGTGTGCTTTAAGGAAACAAAAAAAATTATGTTGAAAATGGTTCGGATAACTCACGTTAACAAAATCAAGTTTAGCTCGACATGTTTCGGACTAATTCGTAGCCCTTCATCTAGGAGCCGCGGCAGCTGCTGCTGCCAAACGCGAACTGCGCGCCTCGGCTTTCTTCGCGCAAAGAGAGTCGAGGCGCGCAGTTCGCGACGAGTACGAATTAGTCCGAAACATGTCGAGCTAAACTCGATTTTATTAACGTGAGTTACCTGAAAAATTTTCAACATGAGTGAGTCTCACGGTAGTTTAATGATTAATGTTACAAAAACAATTTCTTTAGATGAGGAGCAAGGTAAATAAAACGTCTTCCTAAATATTTTTTTTCTCTATAAAAATACGAGTACTTTAATAAATAACAATATAATGAGCGCTTATCTACTGTAGGTGTAGGTACTAATAGTAGCTTTCATCTTCGTATCTTCCATTTTACAAAACATAGCCACTCCGTTGCAGTGCGATGTCTTTTTGTAAGAACTTGTTTAGTAGTTGAGAAGTTTTTTTTCTCATACGTCGTCTCCGATATCCGGTATGCCTTTTAGGCCTCTGAAAAAAAAATAGTACCTATTACGTAAGCTGCAAAACAACGTATCTAGTGTTTCAGTAAATTCATAGTCTTAGCCACGTTGAAAGTTTGCTAAAATAAATCTGTACAAGACGACACCTAAGATTTTGTACTAAGATATTTTTATTTACTGATTAAAAGTAAATTAAGCTTCTGTAATAATGAGTGAAAGGAAAATACCACAACATAACTAACTTAAATTGTGGGTAACGGCGTCGTACAGGCTGCAAAAATCCTATTGACGGATTTTTCTTTCACGTTGTCTCTTAACTCTTTAGCTTAGTCTATTTTCTCCTTATTATATGTATTTGCTTTATTTTTGAGCCAATAAATAAACGATTAAGTAGTAAGTAAAGTTTGAATTAATTTGTAAAACACAAACTCAGTTAAGACTGCATAAAAGTAAAAAATAATAATTGAATATTTAATTGAGAAACCATCATCAACATAATCATTCTTTTGTTTCCTGTTTGTATTTTTGGTTGCCTTACGCGCGACTGCATGAGCAAGCGCGGCACCTCGTGAATGCCGCGCATCGCGTTCTTTTGTTCAGCGCTCAAGGAGCGCGCGGGGAAATATCAGGAATTTGGTAGACTTATAGCTGGCTTTTATTAACGCTTACTTAGTGCAGTCTTCGGGCAGCACACACTTGTGCGTGCGGTCATCGCGCACGTAGGGGTGCGTGCAGATGCAGCCGGGCTCGCAGAACGGGTAGCAGGGGCGCAGGCGCTCGCGCGGGTTGTCGCACGTCACGGCCGCGCAGCCCGAGAAACAGGCCTCGTACCTGTCATTTTTTAACCGACTTCAAAAAAGGAGGTATTCAATTCGGCTGTATTTTTTTTT